>LIEC01011322.1:0-51997 GCA_001925005.1 Drosera capensis
AGTTTTGAGACTTGAGATCCCTAGGGGAACATGTTCACACACGTAAGGCATGTGAAAATGGGCGCCGCCTACATCAGAAACTTTGGCCCTCAAATGCCAAATTTCACGAGTCATCGCAGCAGGCAGGCAGGCGCCTCGCCCTTATGGGTGGTCCTCTGTGGCGCCCACAGCATTCAGCCTCAAGTGACCTTTGCGGTACTACTTAATTGAGGTAAGACCCCAATAACAAATTCAACTATTCTCATTAAGAACATATCCTACGAAGAAGATATAGGTGTTTATATCTTTGATGTAAACAATGTCAACAAGAAAGAGATTTTTTCCAACGATATTAACTTGGGTTGAGTGATCATTAATAAAGCATCATTCATCGTTTGGGACATTTTTAATACTAGAAAGTGTCACAAAGAGGACAACTTTATCGAGCCACAAAAAAACGAGGACATACCTATGACAACTATCTCGAGAAAATGGCTTATTATTAATACCTAGGAACATGGTGTTCGAATTTCTTATCATCGCCAAATATCAAACCGTTGGGAACACCATATGAACTTATCAATGAAACATGTATGTTTGTTATCAATAATTATTCCGTTATTATTTTAGATAAAAATCATTCCAATCTAACACGTTGATTGGCAAATGCTACCCTAACTTTGACTGGAATAAATAAAACAACATACAAAAACAAGGAAATGAGCAATGAGCAGCACAGCTTGGAGTGGAGTGTCGGTGTGGATTTGTTCCCTCGATGAGCATGAACCTGGAACAACATGACAGCAAAGCAAACAATAAATAAATAAGTTGAGGAATAATTAAATCAACAGTAGAACACAACATTTGAGTATGCTCTCCACGCAACTTGAATTTCAAGCAAATGCATTTTTATAAACACACTCTGTAGTCCAAAGTGAGACACTTCGGCCGTCCACCACCAAGGAATGTCTCAATTAGATTACTAATTAAACAGCGCACAGACAAAAAAAAAAAAAAGGAAAAAAAAGAGAAAAAAGACAGCACCTGCATCAAACTATCATACCCATAATATAATACTGTAACCAATTTAAGAAATCACTCATATTATCACAAATTCACAATAACAATGCAACAATTCGCCATATCAAAAACCTAAAAAAAAAAATGCAACAATTCAAAAAATCGAGTAAAGGAATGCTGCAAACATGGATTCTGAAATTACGGTAGATGGTCTCTAAAGTCTTCGAGTCGGGTCATCTCTATTACTACCTAAACATAGAAGACGACAGAAAAACGAACATTACTCCACTTCACCGATGATTAGGTGACCGCTAATCGCACCAATGCAAGTCACGCGGTGGAACATAGACGCAAAGACGCAGGATAAATGCAAAACATGAAAGCCAGTTCAATCTCTCAAGTACTAAGATGGAACCTGACCAAAATTGTGTGCATAGATCAATGAACTGCTGAAGTAGCGGGAACCAGCGTGGATTGATCAGCATTAAACGACTGCCAATCGAGCTCTCTTAGCACCTTGAATCTTTCATCCAAGGTTATGAATCCAAAATCAGGATTGACGATGCCCGATACTCCGGCTCTATGCAATAGGACCACACTAAGACCCATGTCGGGGCCATGGAGCTTCCCTGTAAGCAGTAATCGGAGTGGCATGAAGAGCGATTTACCCTGTCCAACAACAGGATGAATTGAAAAAACATTAGTTACTACACAAACGAACACATTCAAGCCTGACTGAGTGGACTGCTAGGTGGGCTAGAATAATCCAGTGTAGAGTTCATTTTGATGCATATGCAATAAACCTACCTTGCGCTTCAGTGATTTGCCAAAAGCCTTGATCCAAGTCTGCCACCCCGCATGGCCTTCATCCAGGACTTTGGTGAGTTCTCCGCTGTCGTAAGCTGCAAGCAGGCTCGCTGCTACTTCAGAAAGTCGATCTTCTAAAACAGGTTTAGCTTCCTCACTAGACAGTAAGAAAGAACAAAAATAACAATATTTTCCTCACTCTTAACATACCATAATCCTCTACTCCATGTAATGGGCTCATGAGAGAATTCAGACATCAAATTCATAATTTTACCTTGCTAAAGTAGCATGTAGTGGATATGAAAGCAAGCTTGTAAGCACTTTGTGAGAATCTGAAACCAGATCAAACCCATCTTTGAGCAATGAAACTGCGTCCTGCACATAAAATAAATTTTCATTCAAGTCACTTCAGATACTAGTCTGAAAATGCCAATGCAACCAAGCAAATAAGTAGAGAAAAACTAGTTTCAGCAAAAAGCTTGAAAACCACTCGAAGGTGCAAGGTCCCCGAGACAACTAATCATTGAAAAACTGAGAGCGAAGCAACCACAAAAATCACACTGCTCATTGGAAAAAACAACTTACTTCTACAAACTGCCCATCTGACTCATTCAGAATCCCACTGCTCTTCCAGTGATCACCGATAAGTCTAGTCAACTTGTTTGGCGGAAGTAATTGCAAATAGCGGCCATTCATCCACCTCGATGTTACAGAAAGTGAAACTTATCAGAGTGACTCGTCTCAGCAAATAATTTGATTGCAATTTATGTAGGGTTACTACTCATGTACACCAGTCATCTTCATTTTTGACATGAAACTGTTGTTAAACTGGAAGCATAAGACGGCGAGTAAAGAGAAAAATAAACAGGAATTGATCATGGAAAAGATTATTCAGTTCCTACAATGCTGCAGCATTTCAAGATCAGTGCCACTCAAGGGATGACAATAGTAAGCAGCAGAATGCTAATAGCTAGTTCACAAAAGCATTGTATTTGAAAATAAAACAAGCTGAAACAAACAAGTACCTTAGCTTAACAGAATCAAATATAGCACCGCCCTTGTTGACTCGCTCAATCGTAAACGTCTGCACTGTTTCAAACCCGATAAAAAGAAAAGGGAGAAGTTTCAGCAATAGAAGCCAATGAATTCAAGATCAATTGTATTAACATCAGGGAATGGGGAATAGAGTGACGAACCAAGTTCTTCAAGGGTGTAAAATTCATTTTCAGTGCCATCTCCCCATCCCAGCAATGCCAAGTAGTTCACCATTGCTTGTGGCAGATAGCCCATTTCTTTGAACTGCCAAAATAGTTGCCAGAAGTTGTATTAATCTTCTCCCCAACATCCACAATCCATCTACTCTTAACAAAAAATCATCATGCTTTTAACAACCTGGCCCACAGAAGTTGCACCATGCCGCTTAGACAGTTTGCTTCTATCAGGAGCCAGAATCAGCGAAAGGTGAGCAAAGTACGGCATATGAAAGCCAAGGGCCTGAAAACAAATACCTCAAAATATGCACAACAATACTGCAGGAAAACTATATCTACAACAACAAAAAATTGTAAGAAAGCAATTTTTGCCAGACATCAATCCCTACCTTATAAATCAATGCTTGCCTCAGAGTGTTAGGCAAATGCTCTTCCGCTCTGACATGTCAAGACAAGAAGCAAAGATTTTTAACATTTGAGGATACCCAATGAACATAGTCAAACAAGATCCACGATCGTACTATCAAGGGAACAGCCCATTATACAGATCAATAAGGTAAATGCATACCTAATGACATGTGAGATCGCCATGGTGGCATCATCAACTGTGACGCAGAAATTGTAGACTGGTTGTCCATTGCTCCTCATAATCACGAAATCCCCAAGAGTATTTAAGTTCCAAGTTACCTTCAAGTCACTACCAAAAAGAATCAAACACTAATCCAAAACAAAACATGAGTCAGGTGTGAGAACCTAACACTGAAAATAGATAATTGCCATTTTTAAAATTTTCTTCCATGGAAAGAGAGCAACATCAGAAATGAAAACCGTAAGCTAACTATGGCAACCAATTTACCACTGGGAGAATTGCCAGGAACAACCAATTTTCCTTTCTTAAAAAAAAACCACATGTGAAAAAACTTACTTCTCCTCGAATGAGATCATTAATCTTCAGATTCCCATCTTTTGGAACACGGAAGCGGTAAGTATATGGGGTTCCTTTCTCCAGCTCCTTGCTGATATCTCCATTGGTTGCAGTAGCCCACTTCCCCGTGTACACAGGAGGGAGGTTCTTTATTTTTGCATCCTCCTTCATTTTCTCCAGTTCCTAAACCATTGTATCAAACTTAAGCAAAAATACTCAAGCAAGTGAGAAGTACTGTGGATTGAGACCGGGTTCTGAAATGCATTTCAGATCTTCCACACAGTCTAGAGCTCCCGGCTATTGCAGAACAAGACACAGAAATGATTAATCATCAAGAAAACATAAACCACCAACATCATGCAGCAAAGAATACTCTATTCCATGTTCTGTGTCATCGATGCATAAACATTCAGGACAAACATTTAGCTATTGATTCATGACAAAAAAGATCACGTGAAGTAGAAGATAAACAAGCTTGACTGTTATCAACATAATTATCTTCACCCATCCTGAATTATAATGACAAAGCATCTAAGCCATGGTTCGACGAATCAAACTGACTCGGTCCGAATTGTTTGAACCGTTTCATTTTTTAACCGAACCGAATAGATTCCAAGCTCCCGACAAAGTTGGGAAACCAACCTCATTGGAACAGAAGCAACAATAAACATGACCGGACTCCAACAGCTTCTCCGCATACTCCTTATACAGCCGATTCCTCTCCGACTGCCTATACGGACCATAATCTCCCCCAACACTCGGACCTACAAATCATCACTCATCACTTCAATCCCAAAACCATCACTCAGACTCAAAATCTCACATAATCTAAATCATCCAATCACCTTCGTCCCAATTCAATCCAAGCCAAGCAAGATCCTCCAACAACGCCTCCTCAGACGCCTTAGTCGACCTCTCGAGATCCGTATCCTCAATCCTCACCACAAACTTCCCCCCTTTCGACCTAATCAAAACCAACAATCAATTCCAACTTCAAACAACACCGAAACACAACAACATTCAAAAGAAGATTCACTGAAGAACTTGGTGGATCTCTGACCAAACCATTAAATCACCGATTGACTGATATATAGAGTTCTGTGTTGCTGGAGCGCTGAATCAGTCATCCACTCACCTAGCGAAGAGGTAATTGAAGAGAGCAGTCCTAGCGCCGCCAACGTGGAGGTTACCGGTGGGGGAAGGAGCAAATCGGACGCGGACTTGATCGGACGGCGACGGCGGCGGCAGAGGGGTAGGGTTTAGGGATGCGGAGGAGGAGATCTGGCGGCGGAAGTGGAGGATTGGGCGGCGGCGGTGATGGAAGAGAGGCGGGTGGCGGAGGTCGAGGAGGAGCCGAGAACCGGTCGCCCATGGTGCTCCGACGACGGCGGCGGCGGACATTGTTGACCGAGGAGGGGAAATTCGGATGATGAGAGGATAATGAGACCAAACTCTACAATGTGCTCGTGTTTTATATCCTGTTGGTCCACGGAAGTGGTAACAATTTGATTATAAACATAGATCGATGTCAATTTTGAGGTGTGTACGGACTTGATCCGACTGTGTCATCCCATGAGATGTGTTCGGATAATGACATCGATGAAATATGATCGAAATCACGAAATATTTTTATTATAGAATAATTAATTAATAATGATAAATGAAATCGATTAAATTCAGATAGAAATGTATCGAATAGTCCCAAGAATAGCTCTAGAAAGTATACAGATGCAAGTATCGTAAGTTCAACTTGACATAGAGTAGCAATTACTAACATGTACTTATCTGCTGTCAACATCATAGAAATACAACTCAATTCATCACAGATGAGACCATTGTATCATACCCTCGGACTCCAGATTATAGAACAAATCAATAGTCCCAAGTATCGCTCTTTCGTTGTACTCAATGAATCAACCTGTGCAATACTCCAAGGTGCGACCATCCAGGGTCTCTTCTCTGTAAACGTAAAAGTTCTCTTCGCTGCCCATACGCTTAAACCTCTTGTGCCTGTCATGTGTTATGCGAAGCGACATTCCCCTGCAACGACAATATGTAGAGACCCAATCAGTCTCGCATCAACAGTGCAAACAGAAGCACGCAACTGTGTTGGGGTCAATAATCATAATCACTAGATTATGGCAAAGTGCATCGTATCAACTATTAGAAGATGAAAGGATAATAATCGAACCTCCCAATGGTAAATCATCCACAGATAATCTCATATCTTTGAAAATAGACCGACGAGTTTCTTTTGGCATTCATAAGGTTCGTGTAATACAGAAGTTTGGTGCCAACATTCTGCAGAGACGATCAGTGCTTGACGGACCATTGATCCTCACCTCATTAGGATGGTTAAGCGTGATATTGCAAGGGAAAAAAATCCCATAACTATGACCTTCAAGAAACTACCACATACTCATATATTGCATGATACGATACATTAATCATCTCCCGTTACCATCTCATCAAACTTCCTTTACAAATCAAGAAACCAGAATCTTTCACCCATTTCCAAACCAGAAATCAATCGAAACCTAAAACAAAATCTTTTCAAGAAATCGAAAAGTACCTAACATGGAAGATCATGGACAAATCGTCCATCTCAAGAAACACCTTAACATCCTCAAGAAACAACCAATACGTCCACACATGGCACCCGTCAATCCTAGGCCACGGCAGCCTCGGCCACCTCATCTCGCTCCACCGCCTCCTCTCTTCCTCGAGTGACTCGCTCACCGACACCATCATCCCGCCACCATTCGCCAACCCTTTCGTCCCACACGGCCCATACACGTACTCCCTCCACGCCACGCCCCCACTGTCGCTTGATGGAGGCCTTGCTCGGCCCATGAAGCTGAGCCGGACCATGATCGGGCCCAGCTCGTCGTGGGTCATGATGGGTTTGAACGTTGGTGTGTGAAACAAGGTTAGTTTCTTCATGCAGTTTATTATGAGATCATCCATTCATCATGATCATGGTTATGATCAACTCTTCTTACATGTGTCGTCCCGGTTTTGGGTTCTTTGATGATATCAAGATTGGATTAAAGGGTTGACTTTGGGTGGATTTGGTAAATGGGAGGGTTTAAGCAGGGGATTTGAAATTGATGAAGGGAGCGGAAAAGGCTTCTTGAGATATTATAGGAGTGGGGGAGATCATTAATTTTGTTAAGATTGGAAAAGGTGGAGTAACAATTTTGTTTTGGGAGAGGTTCAAAATTATTTAAATTTTAGGGATATACATTCACTTTGGACAATTATTAGGTGAAGAATTAGTAGTAAAAAAAAAACAAAGAGTTTGAAATTTGATGAATAAATAAGGTGTGCTTTTAGTTATTTTAGAAAGGGTGGGATGTGGCTGGATGATTTGTATCTACGTTATAAATATGCTTTTCCTTGCAAGAGAGTAAGATTTTGGGTAGATTTGTCACATTTGATTAAAATATTTCTGATTTCAATAACAAATTGCTCCATATTTTTTAAAATATTTATAGAGATCAGGGAATATATGTACATAGATGAGTCTAATGAAAACTAAATGGTTGAGATTTAGATAATATAAATAAAGAGTTGAGATTAGTAACTTATGTTTTAATCATAATCATTCACTTTTATCATTTAAAACTCAACTGTACATATTCATGTTATGACACACGATTTTTTTTCCATGTTTATAACATCGACATGGTGAGGATTTTATCCAGATATACTTTGACTTATTGCATGGATTTGTAGGATGATTAAACTTAACGTTATATAAATTTTATCATGTAACGTTAGTCATAATGTAGCCTATATCCTTCCATATGACGCTAAGAAGATCTCTTCATGATATTTCGTGGTCTAACAAAACTTTTGAAAGTTCGTGTCAAATAATGGTAATTATCAAAAGAATTACTATCTAATGGACGAAGGAAAATAAAAAGTTATGATAGAGTTAACCATTTACGTCATTATTTGGTTTTTTTATATATTTATGGTTAATTGATAGCGAATTAATGAAATATCGACAGATGAATAAAAGGATTTTCACATGATCATTCGTGTACTCCAAACATTGCAAAGCAGAATCTTTTTTAACTAAACAAATAATAATATACACAGAAAGAAATCCTTATTATTATACGCAAATCCAAAACAAAATTTGAATAAAATATTCTGTTGAGATGAGAGCAAACATTTGAAGAAAAATTTCTCAACCTAACCATGAAATTGCCCCACCATATTTAATAATTATGCGATTAATTAATTCAAACTAAATGTGTCTAGACCTTACACGAAGAAGAAATTTGTTTAGGAGACCAATAATTGACCAGTTCAAAATAACACCTCTCAACGGTAAACTCCTCCCTTTGTTACTATCAGGCAGTGCAATTTGCCGTTATCACGGATAGGGGGGATATATAAGGATTGATTTTTTGGATTATTTCGAATGATGAATCAATATTATTAAATTATAAAATTTTATTAATGATTATAACTTAGTTATGTATTCAATATATGATTAATCAAATATGATATTAAATTCTATATCAAAAAATTCAAATATATATATAAATGTCGAATATCTTACGAGTAAATCAGGGGATCCACAAAATGAGAAAATCTCACAGGTTCAATTCTTTGTGAGGCTCAATTTTCTTGTTTTCCTGTAAGTTGTTCTTTTCTGACTCTTACACTCCACCCTCAAACTTCCTCACTCTTCAATTCCTCCATCAAAACCCCTAGAATTCTCGAGTTCGCAACAATCCAATTTCGATCGATTTCATCCATCAACTTTGACTTCATTATACGATGTCGTTGAGGATAAAGGCGGTGGTGGACAAGTTCGTGGAGGAACTGAAGGAGGCATTGGAGGCGGACATGAGGGATCGGATGATGAAGGAGAGGGAGATGCAGAGCTACATCGAGGAACGCGAACGCGAAGTCGCAGAACGAGAGGCGGCGTGGAAGGCCGAGCTCTCTCGCCGCGAGGTGAGCGGGGATCGATGATTCCAGTTGTTTATTTGATGATTTTGGTGTTGGAGTGATTGGAGTGAGTCTATTTGTTGAATGAATCTGTGATAAACCCTAGGTTTTGGTTTGGAATTGGTAAACATGAATCTGGTTATTGATTTCGGGGAAGGAATCGGAAACAGTCTCTCTCTCTTGTTCGCAACAGCACGAAGACTGTATATATTTCGTCCTTCCAAAACTTTGTCTTTGATGGGATTATCTAGGTGGTGGTGGTTGTGCACTTTAGGTTGATTGATAGAGTTGTGTCATGTTTGAGGGGTGGATTGGCAGTGAGAGAAACCTGTGTTGGAGATTTGGGAAGTTTGTTACTGTATGATTAGATCATGGATCATTTCTACTGGTGTGGGTTTTATGTTTCAGGGGTTCAGATTTCAGAGCGTAAGCTCATGCATTTTCGGATTAATTGGTACATGTGGCATGTTACACTTTCAATTGTGCACTTGTGAGGATCAAAGTATGCTTGCGACATTTTTGAGTATTTCTATTGAATCTGATATTGGTAGTGGGATCATCTAACTTGTAAACTGATGAATCCGATAGAGGTTAATCATGGAGCCATTCGTGCTTGATATTGGTAGTGGATGATCAATGATTTCAAGGAAAATAGTTTAGAGAACAAGTTTGATATAGTGACCAGACCATATTGATAAGGTAGGAATCAGAGTTTAGAGAACAAGTTTGAGAAAATGCTGCTATCATGAGTATATATAGAGAATGTGGTCTTTACACATGCTTTATGAGCATTCATTTGTTTTCGCAGGCAGAGATAGCAAGGCAAGAAGCAAGGCTGAAGATTGAGAGAGAAAATCTCGAGAAAGAGAAAAGTGTCCTCATGGGAACCGCATCCAATCAAGATAACCAAGATGGAGCTCTAGAAATCACTGTTAGCGGTGAGAAGTACCGATGCCTTAGGTTTGCAAAGGCAAAGAAATGATTATGATGGCCAGATGGTATCCAGGATGTTGTGAACTCCTGTTCGGCTCCTCCTCCTGTGGTCTCTCTTGATCAATGCTGATTCATTGTGGCAAGCAATTTATGTTGAAGGAAGCATTTAAAATGATCAATCTTTTAACCGGGGGTGAAATGGTGAATTGGTGATCCCTGTGCATAGAATGCGATTAGGCGACAGAATGATTTCTCCATGTTTCTGAAAATAAGGATGCATCAGTTGATTTTATGTTGTGAGGTTTTAAAGCTCAGAATAGTTCTCTGTATAGTTTCTTCAACTCGTTAATTATCGGTTGTGGATATCTACATCTGTGGAAAATTAGATGGCAGATTTCAGATTACCTTGCTTTCCTGTGATTACCTTGATGTCGGATTTCATCTCAGAAGTTCTTTCCTATGCTTCATTTCAAAGTTTATGTTTTCCCTATGTATGCAAGTACGTCGTGAACATGTCGTTGATTTGTTCACGTATCTCAATTGTTTTACAATGCTTGTTCAGAATAGGATAATATCTTGCAGGTTAGTCCATATACTTCGATACTTGCCTAGGATGACATGAACAATCTTTGGTTCAGTAGAATTTCAAATAGCAGAAGTTCCCTCCAAAAAAATTTAGTGAGAGGTTGTTTTTTGACCGCTGTGAAGAGCAGTAAGTTCTCATCAAAACAGTCACAATATTCAAATTGCAAGTTACAGTTTCTCACGGACGTTTTCTTTGCACTCAACGTGGGATAACTGGTTCTCTTCAACTCTCTAGCTTTGAATCGAGCAGCAAAAATATTTGAAGAAACTGATGAATACTAATTGCTCAGGATGAGCATAGACAACATGCTCAAGCTATGCTTGATCAGTTGTTCCATATGCTTCTATGAATCTGTAGTTCAATCCCGAGAAACCGAGGATCCAGATGTTGGAAGTGGATATCGGATTACGGGACTTAGGTGCCCCTGGTTGCGGGTGAAGAACAGAGCCATGGAGTTCAATGTGATGGATTTTGGGGCTCAAGCCGATGGCCAGACTAATGATAGCAGAGTTTGTTGTCTTTGCTCGTTTCTTTGGCCTTTTGATCATATCAGAATGTGAAATCACTAGCTTAGTGTAGAGCTGCGAACCCTGTGATCTATGGCTGGGTTACGGCGTCTTGGATAACTGCACCGTGAATCTTCTAACTTTCTCTTGAATTGTTGCTTATCTTTGTTAATTGCAGAATTTGAAGTTTGTAGGAATGAACAGAACCATTGTTCACCACATTACCTCAGTGAACAGCAAGTTTTTCCACATAGCTCTAGTAAACTGCAAGGACTTCAAAGGGAGAAAAATCTACATCAAAGCCCCAAGAACCAGTCCCAACACTGACGGCATCCACCTCGAAAGATGCTCTGGAGTTCACATCTCTAGCTCGATCATAGGCACCGGAGATGACTGTATCTCCATTGGACAAGGAAACTCTCAGGTCACGGCGACTAACATCACTTGTGGACCGGGACACGGTATCAGGTTACTCTTTTCTCTCTTCAAGTTATGATTATCAACATGTTGAGGTTATGTGTTGAAGCATGCTGTGACTTGTGAATGCTGTGCAGTGTCGGGAGCTTGGGAATATATCCGAATGAGAAAGACGTGAAAGGGCTCATCGTCAGAGACTGCAAGATGATTGGAACCTGGAATGGCATTAGTTTCAAGACATGGCCTAACTCTCCTGGTAGAAGCAAGGCGACTAACTTGACCTTTGAGAATATCGTCATGGAAAACGTGAGGAACCCTATCATCATCAACCAGGAATACTGCCCATCTCAATCTTGTTCATCACAGGTGAACCCGAGGGTTGTTGCCAAGAGCGCTCTTATCACATTGATTATTGCTTAACTTCTTCTGCATGTATTTAGGCTCCGTCAATGGTGAAGCTAAGCGAAATTCGCTTCAAGAACATCACAAGCACCACACTCTCCGACGTTGCAGTGAGATTATCTTGCAGCAAAGGCGTCCCTTGCCAGGAAATTTACCTGGAAGAAGTCCACTTAAGCTTATCGACTGGTGAAGCTCACCCTGTTTCCTCCTGCGAGAATGTGATAGCGAAGTGCATTGGAACTCAGGTTCCGGCACCCTGTCGTTAGGTCAGTCGCTTTAAGACTGTTTTGCGATTAGTCGTAATTTGTTACAGGTTAGCTTAGAGTTGGAACTATTTTGTTACCAACAATGAAGTCAGCTTGTCTTAAAGTAGAGTTCGGTTTGGAGATCAATCAACTGCATAGCATCGAAAGAAGGTAGAGGATCTTAGGCTTGCATCTTACAAATCGTGACACACTTCGTTGAATACCAAACCCGAGTAGGCCTGAACACGATACTTAGTTCATAACAAGCATCACGCTGAGATTCATTAAGCTGGACCATAAATCATATCGTCGTTTGAATCATGCGACAAATTCACTCAGATTACGCCAAGCAGTATTCCAAAACAAACTTATCAAGTCTGGTACAGTGTTTTTGTCAGCTCTAACCCTCTACCTTGTAAATTTTTATTTTAAAAAAATTAAAGTTCGATATTGATGGTTTTTGGAGTAGTCTATTTGCATTATTTGTCATTCATGTCTAGTTGTTGCTTACAAAATGCTCAAGCATGTCAAAAGACTCAAAACTGTCGGCAACTTCCTTATTCTTGGGCATCTCATGTGTTGCAAATTTGCAATGATAACACATACAGCCCAAAACTTGCTTAGAAATCAATCATGACCAATGAAAATGTTTGGTCATGATCAATGCACATGTTTGAAAATGTTGCTATTGTAAAATTGGTTTCAAAAATGAAATTCACATTTGTACATGTCAAGGAGCTGGTTAAAACCCCATTATGAATCTCAAAAAGTACAAGATGTAAGAGCACGTGTCTAGATCTATCGCCTCATCTTTTCTAAACTCAATCCCATAATTTTCATAATATTTATTATATATATATATATATTTAGATTTTTTTTTTAAATTCTAATTCCCACCACACAATATTTATTTTTCATATATTTTAATTCTTAATTATATAATATTTTTCAAATATAAAAAAATTATAAACAAATGAATCAATTATAAACTTAGTCCTATAATTATATGATATTTTTTATATATATAAATTTAGAAATTTTTTCAATTCCAACTTTTATCATATATTATTTTATTCTTCATATATTTTAATTCCTAATTACATAATATTTTTTAAATATTAAAAACTCAAACCCTCGTGAACCTATCATTACATCACATTTCCAAAACATAAAAACCGAAAAACACAATCACAGACAGCCTGTACCCATCCTGTGAACACCACACCACACCTCCCTCTCCTCCTCTCCCATCTCCTCTCTCCTCTCTCCTCATATTCACCTCCATTTCTCCATTTCTCCACCCCCACCACAAATGGGCTCACTCCCAGTAACCCAGCCCGGCCCAGGCCCATCACAGCCCACAACCGCCCTCCGTCGCCGCCTCTCCTCGCTCCACCTCCCTCTCCCCTCCCCACCCTCTACCTGGCCCCACTTCCCTCGCTCCACGTGCACGGCCACCAGCTCGATCAAGCTTTGGTGGGAATGGGGCTGGGCCTGGCTCATGGCCCGCAAGCTCGGGTTCACCGATGATCTCGAGATGAACGAGGACGAGGTCCGGGCGTTGGTTGGAGAGAGGAAGGGGATTTTGAGTCATGTCGTGTTCAGGGTCAGGAGGATGCTGTGGAAGTCTCATCATCATGGCGGGCTTCCGTTTTGAAGTCTCATCTCGAGTCGGATCGGGTTTTATTCAAACAGCACGGTAATATATATGTGGGTTTATGGATCAATATGGTTGGGGACAAGTGGTTGGGAGCTTGGATCAGATCTCGAGTTCGAGTCCCGTTGGACAGAGAAAAGAATTATATGGTGAATTATGATTTTATTAATTTAATTTTTTTAGTGTAGATTTCATAAGTATTATTGTTCATTTTTATTTTTATTTTTTGGGTTGTTGATTGTGGTGTAGAGAAGTTGGTTTCATAGGTGTTGAAAGAATGTTGCAAAGGAGAAATGATGTGTATTTGTGATTCTATTATTTACTATATGTTTCTTTTGTATGATAATACAATGGGAAGTTGAACATTAGTGTTGTTCATTTTTCTGTGTGGTTTTGTTCATCATGATAATGACAAATGTTAAGATTCTTAATGGATCGTTTAGAGTTGATTCCTGGTATCAGAGCCTCAGGTAGAGTTTGGTTTCTCGATAATAGTGACTATTTGTGACAATATTTGACCGTTTGAGTACAGTTAAAAACTTGGTCTAGATCTACTCGCAATGTCAATGTACATGGTAAATCTCGACACTAAATTACTGGAGTAAATAGTAAACCTAACACTGTAAATCAACTAAAATGTCGGATGGTCCATTGGGGTTCAAATAAACCATTCGATTGATGCATAGACTGTCTAATAACGAGTAGATGGTCAACCTAGAAACAAGCTTTTGAGTTAGGAATAATTACTTTACTCTTTGCGTCTGATTCAAATTGCCTTGACACGATGATGACAAGGAATGGGGGAGTGAGGTAGGAAAAAAAAAAAAAAATAATGAAAAAATGGATTGATGTGATATAAAGTATGTATATTTTAATTATTTTATATGATAAAAAATATTATTTAAAAAAATGTAATTTAAATAAGATATTCAAAAATTTTATTGTAATTTGAATAAGTCGGAGAAAATATTATGTTTCATAATTCAATGTTTGGATCTAGCCATGATACGATTATTATTATTGCTGACAACTCGGTCATAAGCTATAAGCACCATTATTTTGCTTAAGTTTTCATTACTTTATTTTCGGATTCTTATCCTTAATAGGATAATCTGAATTGTCGTTACTAATAACTCACTCATGAGCTCTAAACGAAGTTGTAATCAATTTGTCAAGGGTGAATTGTTCAAAAGTTTCCAATGAAAATTTTTTCTTATGTTTTGATATTCATTTTGATTTTCACCCCATGATATGTAATTAATAGAGTCTTTCTTTACATGTTACAAATAGAAATTTCATGGGGATTTTTTGCCCCATTTGCTTCTTTTTTTTCCAAGCCTCACATGAACAGATCCATATATTTCTCACCAGAACATGTGAATCCATTTACTTAAATCATTTCCGGTATTATATTGACTCAATGGCGAAGATGAGTTGAATACTTGATTTTTTTTTTTTTTTTTTGGTATTGAGAAATTCGGTCACCGACAGAATGAAAATGCCCAACGCCACCTCACCAATCAACAGCATCTCGTGATAGAATGAATGAACTGTATATGCTTTTGTAGATGCAACTCGTCCATGTGCCAACTAGGTATCCAATGGATCGCGGCAGACAAAAAATGGAATATTCAAATTTCTGCAAGCGCGTCCTCAGATCGACTCGATTAGAACTTATATCAAAAAAAATGTGATCATAGGTTTGATATCTCGAGGTCAATCAGCTTGACAATTGATCGATAGAACGATTTTCTCATGATGTAGTTTGACTCGTTAACATATACATCCGGCACAGTGATGTTTAATACAGAGAAAACCCACATTAGGTATTCTGTCGTATAATCGTATGAAGATACAAACACATTTTGATGAGCAGTAAACAGAATACAACCGGGCTAAAAATGCAAATACCAATCTCTGAAACCAACAGATTCTCTCATTCTAGCAGCCTTCGCCTTCGGCACAATGGAATCAAGTTCTCGCCAAACATATGCAAACGCAAGCACGAGAGCACCACGACTGATCCAAGCGTTGAGCATTGTCTCATTACGCCATTACCACACGACTGTACACACAACGAAGTTGCGATGACATCACGTCGAAAAGATCAGCTGCTAAGTTTGTGAGGTCCGGAATGCCAGAGAACGGAACTCAACAGCTGACTCCATCACAGCATGCCTTCTATTCTCATGGATGGCAAAGGCCTCATCAAACACCATCAGGCATGAGCTGCTAAGGCCGTTATCAGAGCACCAATAGACACTCCATATAAAAATTCTTTATAAAACTTAGTTCACATTTTCAATCCCTCGAGTGTGTGATCAAGGATGACAACCACCCCTACAAGCAATGCCGAAGAAGATGCGAAAGCTTATCCAATACAAGAAGATTACTGCAACGGCTAATGAGATCCAGATGCATCTCTCATGCTCATATTCAAGCTGTTGCGCATTGTCCTTCTCCCGATTCCACCCCCGCTTCCCTTTTGCATCATCGCAACGAATTCCCCATAGTCTATTGTTCCATCCTACAATAAAAATCACGGAAATGAATTGGTATATAAGAGATAACACCTCAAGTCGCCGGGATTTCTATGATTATTATTCATGGAGGTTGCCTTCACCATAGACCAAACCAATTCTGAATAACTAACATAGTTCACCATCATAAGGATTTGCCTAAAATGACTAACAGAATTATGTCAGAGAGAGTGAAGCAGATAACCTACATTATCTTGGTCGACTTCTTTGATGACGTCTTCAAGAAGAACGTCGGTCATGCCATGTTCTATGCAGGCTTGCTGGAGCTCATCAATCGTGATATACCCACTTCCATCTTTGTCAAAGTATTGGAAGGCGGCTACAAGATGCTCCTCACGCTCCAGCTTGTTGAGGTGAATGGTTGCAGCTATGAACTCCCCATAGTCAATCGTCCCACTATTGTCTACATCAGCCTGCAGAGGAGTATAATTACTTGAACTCATCATCATGCCACGTAAAACAGATCTTCTGCAGCATTTGAATGAAACGTAAAGCATGGAGAAAGTGAATGCAAAGGGCTGCTCCCATGTCTATATCATACCGCATCCATGAGATCTCGTATCTCAGTATCCTTAAGAGTGGAGCCATATCTTCTCAAACCAGCTTTCAGTTCCTCAAATGTGATGGCACCACTGTTATCTGTATCCATAGATTTGAACATTTCCCTCAAGCCAGCGATCTCCTCCTCAGAGAGGCTCTCAGCAATGACCTGGTAAGATAGGAAGAGAAAATAATCAAATGAATCTCAGTCTTTAATTTTATGCCTTGCACAAAGGGTAGCACTTGAAACTGCTAGCAATATGTTTTTCCCAGCCAAGAAGAATAATAGCATACCCGTAACGCCATTTTCTTCAACTTGTTCATGGCAGAGAATTGCTTGAGACGAGAAAGCACAGCAGGATCCAGCGCCCTATCAGGGGCAACTCCATTGTCAGAGATCCAAGGATGACCTACAAACAACAAAAGTTCAAAATACAGCTATCATCTATTTCTGAAATTATTCATGTCATCAATCGCCACAAAAATAAACAAGGTCATTGAAAGAACGCACGAGAATATCAGCAGCTGTAAACGTATTCTGCACAAGAGAGGCAACTCACATAATACTTGATGAGCTGTTAATCTTTCCGAAGGTCGGGAGCAAAGCATCCTTCTAATAAGATCCTTTGCACTGTTGGATATCAAGGGCCATGGATCCGAGTCGAAGTCAATGTGACCCTTTAAAACCGCATCAAATATACCCTGCTGTGTTTCTGAGCTTGGGAGAACAGGAAAGGAATACAACAACATTCAGATAAGCACACAGAGTAGCATCAGAGAACGGTCTTTGAGCAGGTATGCTTACCGGCCCAAAATGGTGGCACACCGCTGAGCAGTATGTACAAGATGACCCCGGCAGTCCATACATCTGCTTCAGGACCATAGTGCTTCAAAAGAACCTCAGGCGCTACATAATATGGGCTTCCGACCACGTCGCTGAATATCTGACCTGCAAGCAATCCATACATCTACTTCAAAAGTTTCCCTAACACATTCACTTAGGTATATCCAAGAGCAGCAGATGCAAAATAATAATGTGAACACACATTCCGTGACATCATTAAACAATGGAATTCAAGTACGTATGCTGCTCACCTGGCTTGAAGAACATGGAGAGTCCAAAGTCGATAGCTTTTAGGGAGAAATCGTCATCCTTGTTAACCAACAAGAAGTTTTCAGGTTTCAGATCCCTATGCATTACACCAAGAGAATGGCACACTTCAACTACACCAACAATGATCTTTGTCAACTCTGCGGCTTTTCTTTCGCTGTAATGCCCCCGTTGAATTATGCGATCAAACAATTCGCCACCAGAACATAACTCCATAACAATGTGTACATACAAAGAATCCTCATATGCACCCTTAATAGTCACAATATTCTTATGACCAGCCAAATGATGCATTATCTGAATCTCCCTCCGAACATCTTCCACATCTTCTTTCGCGATCAATTTCCTTTTGGATATTGACTTACATGCATAATCAATTCCTGTCGAGATCTCGGTACATAAATAAGTAGTACCAAACTGCCCTTGTCCTAACTTTCGTCCTAGCGTGTAAAGATCACGGATATTTGGTGTCTTATGACCCAAAACATAATAAGAATGATAATCATTTCCCCTCCTCAGCATACCATCCTTTGCCATGGGGCTAACAAGAGGAATCTTCTGTTCCGTCTTGGGGATTTCTTGGCTGAATTCAACAGACACAATTTGTTGTGATTTCAAGCTTGTTGGGGAGCAATCGGAGACCGATTGATCCGAACGATTCTTCTTAGAACGCTTCGAATTTGTCGAAGAATTCGAACGATCCTCGGGCTGATTGTAGCCCAGATAAGATTTTGTTCCAAATGATCCACGGCATGTATTGCCCATGAAACAATCACAATCCACCTTGTTAGCCTAAGAATTCAACAAAGATTCATCCAAGCACTTTCTCATCCAATCAATACAATCCCACCACTGAAAAACAGCAAACATCAAACAACAAGAATCGAATCAAACCCACCAATCAAAATACAATCTTGAATCAAGAGAACAAATCCCAACCCTAGAAAACAATTAATCAAGAAAAATTACAGACCCAGATGAAGGATAATAACAGAAATGAACCCAAATGATAAAATGAAACAAAAAAATGATCAAATTAGAACTATATGTATCCGAAAAATCAGGGATGAGAGCGAGGGGGATGAATCAGAACCACACAAATAGAAAATACAACAGATTTTAGATAAAATCCATTAATTAATCAATTAAGCACCTTTCAAGGTACAAGATCTTGATCATGTGAGGAGATACTGATAATAAATATTGAAAGATCACATTTTTCACCTCCATTTTCATATAATCTGAATAGATTGATAACTGCTCCCCTTGAACTTCCCCTTTGCCCTTTTCTGGATAGAAGATGAAGATGAAGATGACGATGACCAGCTTTCTTGGTGGTGGCTTTAGAGACCCTTTCTAGTCAAGGGTATGTCACCATCAACCATTCAAAAGCATAGTGTGGCTTGTAAAAATCTACCAAAATGTTCATGTGGTATGATGCTATTGGGAGCAAGGGACCAGAAAGGATGGTGGATGGAATACCTTGTCATTGCTCTTGTACCAAATGAGATGTCTACGAGTACAAGTGTCAACTGGGCCATAGAAAGAATATCCACTAATTGATTATCTTATGCGATACTACTATATCATTCAAGTAATATAAATTCATCGATCACCTGTATTATGATAAAGATCTAATGAAAGTGAACAAGAGATTAGCAAATATGAATGCTTCGTCTTAATCTGTTTTATGGTTTTGAAATGAGACCTCTGTTGCATTATAGTCCATGTCGTAGTGATAACGCTCACGTTCTCTTCATTTCTAGGGAATTTAGCATGTGGGTAAAACTTTGCAGCAAGATAGGTATGACATGAACTTTCTTCATCAGGCTGCGTAGAACTAAGGAGCAAGCATGTGAACATATGACTTTCCTCGCATGGAACTTATCAATATGCTTTTTAACAAAAGCTTACAAAATTTATTCACATCAAGTGTCCCATATTTCATCGCTACAAACTTCTTGGTCATTGAGACAACTAGCCATTCACATATGCAGTATAACAGGTAAACAGACAAAAAACTTCTTATACTCATGTATAAGCAGAGGCAGTTGTGAGTTATCAGCAAACCAATCCGTATATTGCTCGCAGTAACATGGCAGATACAGAATCCTGTATTTACAAGATCTTATTCTAGTTGATCTAAAACGGCTAGAAAGCGAGAAAACCAACAGGAAATCACGATTTCAAACATGGTGTTATGATTGTCTATCTACACAAACATTCCAAACAACCTGCGCTATTTCTCTCCTTCAATAAGCAGACTAGATCAGGCAAAAACGAGAGAGGCGCTTGTCCAAAGCAAAAATCCAAACATGGCGAAATACTGATTGATTGCCCTTCCGCTGCTTCCACTTCCTGTCGGGCCTAGGGCTGCCTGATTCAAAGAGGCAGGAAGAATGAGTTTTGATCCCATCATGCAAAATGGAACACCATGACGTTGTTAGCAGGACAGGCCTGGCTTTTCATCTGCAAATGGCCGGGGAGATTGTTTTGAAAATCGCGTCTTGGAATTCCAGCATGACATTGTGGTTTACCAGATTTACGCTGGTGAGGCAGCTTCGTCTACATGCCTTGGAATTCCACTACTGGTAGGCCTACATATGAGAGTTCAACAAGTTAGCGGCCGAGAGAAACAGCTTGATGTTGCAACACAGCTATGAACTCTATGTTGACATCATTCAACATAGCTATAATGGTTACATGGACAAAACTTGAGAAGAGGATCAAGAAAAACTGAAGCATGTACTTAACAGTCCACTAAGAACTTTAATGGAATCATAGAAGAACCGACCACTGTAATGTGATAACTGGCCCCACAAGTGCGATCCGAACAGGAAGGCTCCTCGTGAACAGATTGAAAACGCCAATCTTCTACACAGCCTGGGATAAACCATTTCATATTTAGTTGAGTCCATCCTGTTAGAGGTTAAATAAAGATAGAAAACAGACAGAATTCGAGTATTACTTGTAGTATGTTGTCAGCTTTCTTGTTATAGAGAGATGAAACAATATTGTAGGCAGGGTTAGAGACCACGGTGCCAATAGCTCCTGCTGTATACCCTGCTAAGCATGTCGCAGCGAGCTGTTCCACTCTTGTGCATTCATGCTTTTTTCGCTGAAGAACATTGTCGTGTATCAGGTACACCGAGTGCTCAAATGTTGAGAACATCACCATGGCAACTGCAAATATAGAACTAATTAGTTCAAGCAGAGGTCACTGTATTGCGATTTACACAAATGCAAGGTCCCAATCAAGCAGATGATACTAGCATCCATATGAACCTACATGGAAGACGTTGTTTACATGGAAGATTTTGGCCCCACAATGGAAGAAGTCCTTTATAAAACCTGCAGGAGTAGATAATCGTTTAAGAACTGAATAGAATTTTCATCAATATATACATAATTAATGGAGAATGTCCTCGTATCTGGATTCTTACCCTGCAAGTCCTTCAGTTCTATACAGTCTTGGAGATCCAACGGTCAAGCCTTTTGCGAAATTAGACTGTGTTTGGACACGGACTTTAATAGCTCCAAACGGGCATAAAAGCCTCATCCGCAAACACTTGAGCAGATGCACTCACTACTGACAAAGAATATAGAGCTCTTACTATGATCTACCGGCACGTCGGAGTAAAGCTTCTCAAAATATTCATAGAGACCGAATCTAAAACCACCCTGAATTCCATATCCAAAAAGCTTGCCAGACCAACCTCTCCAGAGAGAATAAGGGCCTTGCTCTTTCCAGAGGGTCGTCATGCCGGATGAAATACCCTTATACTTCAAAGGGTTCATCTACAAAAATAAGAAATCATTGGTTGAATGACAACAGGGATTATCCTACAGAAACTCTTGCATCAATGATATGGAGGCATATAAAACAGAAATGTCATCATGACGAAGAGAATGGAGCCTTTTAGCGCTAAAATGAAATCAAAAAAAATATAATAATAATAACAAAAAATGCAACACATCATGCTCCTCACGAAAAATTTTCAACTATGAGGTCGCACAAGTTCATGTCATGCATCAATGCAGGTTATGCTCATGAACACAGATGATACAGTTAGGCAGCAGAACTTTACAACAGAATGTGATTGTTCACCTTTAATGTGCTGAATAATATGAAACGAGCGGAAAAATTGAGATGCTTATAGCACGAATAGAAGCACTGATTATCAAGGGAGATTACATACGTCCAAAACTCAGTATAGCACTTGATTGACATTTAATCGGTGGCTGATTATCTACAACTCAATAGTAATCAATCACCAATAGTTTATAATGGACTAGCGGTAACTCATCAGTGTGCATTGTTTATTTGTCTTAATCGCATCAGTCGGTTTAAGCCGCTTCGTTAGACTTGGACGTAAACTACTCTGTCTTTTCATCGATGTTGCCGGATGTTAGTTCATCTGTTCATAGCTTTACAACAAACACTTATACATCGAACATATACTTTGTGGCTTTCCATCAAAGGTTATGCGCCACCCTCATGAAAGCAAAACCTTGACTTGGACATGACTCTCTGCACGAGAAGGCAACGGCACATGCCGTCCCAAATTATGGGTGCATATATTCCTCTTTTAACTGAAGAAGGCAACTCAATACTACAAGATTAAAGCAAAGAACAACTTTGCCGGCCAAATTCTTTGGAAAGACGATCAGAGAAACTTAACATATTGCACACAGGATGAAAGTGCCGAATTCAAAAGCCAGCGCGTTTTTTTAAACACATGAATCAACTCAATTACAGGCATAATCTCAATTATGAAGCATCAACAGGCAGCTGTTGATGCTGCCACTGCCGGGCTTATGCGTGAACAGTAACCACACATATGGCCGTGATAGACCACACTGCCTAGTCGAATACCCATAAGCTTAATTTTAAGGGGATACCGTAAGGATCCCGCAATGGCAAAAAGCCATTAGCATAATCTTCTCCGGTCTTCAAGCCTATGGCAATATGATCAGTGTCCTGCAACCCATTGGCAACGAGTACACAAAGACGTTACCAGAACCAGCTCATGCCATGAAGGGCAGGACGAGTGACAACCAAGCCATGTGTCTATACACTTGACGTGAAACACGTGGCCACGCTGCGGCAAAACCCTCAAGAGGTCTCCAGAGCTGAAATCGGACAAGCATGTGACGCAGTCACTGATCTTGCCTTCATCAATGACACCAGGAGCATAAGTTGCTGTGGGCAGAGACTTCAGGATCTTCTTCTTCAGCCCTGGTGGTGGTGGAGGTGATGGAAGCCGTATGGAGTGGCCGCTTGCTGGTGTGGCAGAGCTTAACCAGCAGATAACACAAGCACAACGAGCAACCAGGGCAAGACCAACTGCACACATAAGAGCGCATGATAGAGCAGCCAACACGACAACATAATCCGACTTGGAGCTCGCTGTCTCCGGTCCTTCAGCTGTAACAGGGGTGCTCGCAATAGCGGACAGAAGCCTCAAAGCAGCAGTCATATTCAATAGAAGGAAACAAGAAAAGGAAAAGTTGGTTTTGAAGATTTGGGGCTATGCTCTCCAAGTTGCATGCTGAGAGGCTATTTATAAGTAGCAGAATAGTTCCTTGGGCAAAAAGTGGCTTCACCAAAATAATCTATACTTGGCACGATCAAGTTTACATACTAAAGCGTAAAGAGGCCGCTTTCTAATGGAAATCGGCCGCAACAGAATGTTACAGCTCCAAACGAAACTCGGCAAGACAAATGAAGAAACGAATAAAGAAGGATGAAAATTGAAGAGGAAAGAACAGGAGGAAAATGTTGGCAAATCACATAAATATGAAGGCAGACTAACTAGCAAATTCTAACCTAAATGTAGCTAATATTCTAGCCAATTCATAGAAATATGGAATCATGTAGCTGATATACTGCTCCATGTTACTCAAAAAGCATCGAAAAATTATCATCAAAACATCTCCAGTTATAAAACAAGATATTTGGTGTTGTTAGTACACCGTGAACACTACGCTGCTAAAGCATAAACCTAATCTGGGCAATCAAGGTTCTTCATCCCGACGGGTAAACTTTCCGGGTCTTATCACTCGATTAGTGCATAAAAAGGCAATCGTTTGGTGCTAACAGAAGAAGACACTCCAAATATTCAGTAATAAGCGCCTAAACTCTGAGACCTTCATGATTCCGAATTTCTGAGGGAAACCGGAATCTTTCTTGAAGCATAAACGAGGTTTAAGGTCGACCAAGAAGTCAGATCAAATGTTCACAAGACTTCAATGCCACACTACCACCAGTAACTCCCAAAATGCTAGCGGCTGTAGTGCCCATACCGATTAGGAAAAAGAATTTCAAAAGAGATCATTAAGAAGACGTGAACGCGCCTTGTTTGGTAGTGTTGCCATCCCCAAAGTGTTCCAAAGAATCTCTGCAAGGGAGGAGAAAGAGACATTTGTTATAGAATCTAATTCATTTTTCTAGTGCCTGTACTTTGCTTCCCTATTATGGACCATCCTCTTCCTAATACGCGGTTCGACATTTGCTCCGAGAATTTGGTTGACTGATGCGCAAGCTTCTTATATAATTCATGTCAATCAAGGAAGCACTGCACAAAATATCCGAAAATTAACCAGCATACAACCCCATACGGTCTGCGGCAGAGACAGTCCAGTAACGACAATCATATACTAATCACAAGATATCCAGCTAATCATACGCATTATCAGAATACTAGTGGGAATCATTTTCACACGAAACCACTCAATTCAGTGGATTAATAACTCATAAGAATATTATGACGATCATTCTCACACATGTATCATCAGAGTATTCTATAAGCTGGCAAACTATTATGTACAATTGAGATTCATAGGAATAAATTTCATATACGAGGAAGCCAACTGAACATATGAACAAAGGCTTCCAAAGAATGAAGATTCAAATCACCATGCCATCTAAAGCAAAGAACCACCTCATTTCTTCTCATTTACACAGATCACCAGAATCAGAAACACTAACCACTCACATTCTTCCGTATATACACTTTGCACAGAATCCACTTCTCAACTTCATCGATGGCCATTAACCATCCATATCCCTAATATTCAAAGTTACTCACTTCTTGGTCTTCGACACCCTCGGTAACTAGAAAGGCCCCCGATCAGTGCAATGGGAAATTTATGATATCAACTTCTATATCGATAAAAACAAAACCTCTACTTAATTAATTCCTTATACTAGAACTGGTAAGCAAGCGAGTAGTTTGGAAAAGAAATATCAGAATGAACATGACCTTCATATTTGCATTAAGAGCCAAAATTCATGAGCTTTCTAAAGAATCATTGGCATCAGCAGAATTGATGAGGAAAAAAGAAAATCTATATCGTGGATAAAACTAAGCGTTCATGTTCTTATACCCATGAATATGGCTACAAATCAAACAATGATCCATAAGCATTTTGATCGTATAGCAAGCAACATGACCATGATGCAACAAAGCATGCCTGAGAGACAGAAAAGAAAGGCACATAAAGAATCATTTAGCAATAAGAACCATTGATCACTGAAAATTGACCAAAATCACTGGAGCCGCAAAACAAGAACCACAAACCTGATTCTGCGTTAATTATAATCATTGGATCAACACCGTATAAGTGAAATCCAACCTTAAATGCCATATCAAATTATTAATTTCTGCTCTACCAAAATCACGCTCAAAATACACTATTCGCCACAATGAAAGAAAAAAAAAAATGGTACCCTGCAGATCAGCACACCATTATTCATCTTCATTCATTCATCATCACAAGGGTTTGCTATCGACAACCCTAGCACCAACCCTATTGAGTCTCGCGACCGTTGCATTCGCCTTCAACTTCCCCACCCTGGCAAACGCCTCCACCATCCTTTCCCCGACCTCACTCCCCTTCTCCTCCTCCCCAACCACCGCAACAGCAGTCGGCCCAGCACCACTGATCGTACATCCAAACGCCCCTGCCTCAAGTGCCGCCCTCTTCACCGCCTCCATTCCAGGAATCAAAGGCGCCCACTTTGGCTCAACAATCCTATCCCCCCACGTCACCTTCCGGAACCCAACCAAATTCGTAAATGCAAACATTCATCACATGACCATTTGAACTTAAAAGGTCCCATCCCAGTGATAGTTTGTCTAATGTTCAATTTTGATCCCAGGAACACGTTTGTGTAAGCACAGAACATAAATCTTGAGGATATGCTGCATGAGTTCCATCAAACTAGTTTGACTCATGGCGAGAACAGTCCACACCACGTAGCATTACGATTGCCACGTGGCGCTACGCGTCACATAGGGCCATTTCTCATTTTCAGTCGGCGAACTCCTCATAATAGATATAAACACAGTCATCATCATATCTCAAGAGATCAAGGAAGAACCAAGCAACCAGCACAAAACTGAGAAGATATCAATAATAATCACAGGCTCAATAGTAATCGAAGGTATGACGGATAGAGGTGGAGCAATAAGGTGCGACGAGAGATGCGGCTGTCCGGTGCCATGTCCAGGCGGCACGGCGTGCAGGTGCGGTGCAGCGTCCCGTCTGGGTGAGATGCACAGCACCTGCTCTTGCGGGGAGCACTGTGGGTGCAACCCCTGTACTTGTGACAAGGGGGAAGGCACCCGCAACGCTGCGTGCCGGTGCGGTGATGGGTGCACGTGCACGACATGTACCTGATCGAGGCTGGAAAGGGTTTAGGGTTTCTTGGGGTCTAACAGAATAGGTAACGTATGTTGTGTTTGGGGGTGTGATGCGCGAGGTGTTTATGTTGTGTAATAATCGTGGGTACGAGGAAGTTGTATGATAGTAAGTTGGGTTATTCCGTGTAAATCACCTGTATAATGGAAGGAAGAAGTTATCTATAGTTGTCTTGTGAAATGGATATCGATAAATTTGCACTTCCCTCTTACAATACACAGGATGCCGGTGGTGATGTGAAGTGATCATGAACAAACATGAGCGAAATCCAGTTCAGCACGGTTCAAGCTCAACTTGATTGAGAGTTGGAGAATTTTTTTTCTCACTCTTTCCGTTAATAGTTGGAGATTTTTTTCCGTTATTAGTTGGGCCAGAGAAAGTGAAAGTGTCATTAAAACTTATCGTTTTTTCAATACTCTTTTTCATTTTTTTATTATATATTTAATTTAAACCAATTTTTTCGTCTCATTTTTCATTTATTGAAGAATTTTTTCGAAAAAATTGATAATTATCCATTGATAAAATTATCCAAAGCAAAATATATTGTTTTCTTTTTCGTTCTTACTCACAAGTAAAATAAAAGAATCCATTGATAATTATCCATCTATGATATGCACAAACATGAAGAAATGAAAAAATTGATATATTTCTTCTTTTATCATAAAATGTTTTCTTCCTTTCTTGTCGAAACTCACAAGCGAAGCGTAAGGGCTTGAAATGTGTAAGAGAGAAACCTATAGTTGGTCTCAAGTCCACCTCCAACGGATTGCAAGGTTGAAGTCCGTTTTTTAGCAAAGCTAACCCAACGCCAATCATTGAGTAAGCATATAAACAAACGATCTGGATATATGAAGAGTTCTCATTGCCATTCGGCTGTCATTATCATCAATTATAGAAAAATAATTCAGAAAATGATCTTATTAAAAATATTTATCCAAAATATAGAATCCGCATAATTTGAATTTTTTTTTCTCAACATAAATCGTTTCTTAGCTCCTTCTCTATACTCAGCAGATGATAGTCCCAATTGACCTCGTCGTCGATACCGAGGGATAGGGATACTTATCAACACTACGCCTTTCAAAATCCTCACAAGGATGGACACGATCCCAAAAGAAGGGTAGTCTGAACGTGGCAATTCGGAGCTCATCTCTTTGTTGTTAGCGGTATAGCTTGAGATACCAAAGAGTGAGGACTGGTTACGGCAAAGACGTCCGATCAGCCCTCAACTGACCACTTTGCTGAATCAAAGAAGCCTTGGGGCAGTGCTATTTGCACACGGAATTGGAAGTTTTGAACGAGCAGTCAAGCTCGTGTCATATTAGACTTGTCATTGTATTCGTTCACTCAAGTTGAACGGAACCTTTGTAGAACGTTAGAATGTCTTTGACCCCAGAAAGGAGTCGAACCTTTTCAAGAAGCCGATAAAGCCTCTTTACGTCAGGCGGGGATTTGAATACAAACGTCTTCTCTTCTTTTCTTATTTTTCGCATAGCCTACTCGTTAACAAGGGCGGTAAGCGGGCACATAAGAGGGCGCAGAAGGCTCTGAACAAGACCTGGAATACAATCATGAAGTTACCAGAGATTCCTAAAGGCATACCATCAGAAAAACTTCCTTGACCAATTTGGTAGATCAAGAAAAGAGCAGTAATAGGTGCAACAGGAGCGGAATATGCAACAACAATCAAAGACGCATGCCCAGACGGAAGCTAAGTTACCCACAAACGGCCCTTGTAACAAGCTACACCAAGTCAGATAATAAGTGTATAACAATTAGCTCATAAGGACCACCATTGTATAAGCATTCATCAACGGATGCCGCTTCCCATATTTACTAAAAGTGCAAACCTATAGCCGCAGAAAGAAGTAGGAATAATGGCACCGGAGAGAATCTTTTTTCCGTACAGTAAAAATCTACAAACAGGTTCACGAATACAATCAATATCTACTGGAGGAGAAGCAATGAAGGCTATAATAAATACAGAAGTTGCCGTCAATAAGGTAGGGATCATCAAACACGTCCAAGAACCTGAATCGTGAAGTCCGATACAAAGAAGGGAAGGCGAGGTACCGAAAGTAATATAAAATGTGTTTCTAATCACATTCATTTTATCTTACGCATACAAATCAATCAATTTTCATGCACAAAACATCTCAAATCTTTGAATTTCATCTCAAATTTGATTTTTAACTATAAAATCATTATTCCTCGATCGTTTTCAGTGATGGAAGACTCTAATCTACTTATTTGGATTAGAGTAATTTAGGTGAATGGTGTTTTTTTAAATTCTGTGTTATGAAAAAAAATTCACCTTGGGTATTATGTAATTATTTTTTAAACCTATATATATCATGTTATACACGTGTGTTTATGCATTCGTATAATGGTGTTTAAAAAAAAAAACAGAGGCATTGTTTCATTCTTTCAAATGCACGGTTTGAATGAAACAGTGCGTCTGAATTTTTTGACCATGTAAAAAAATTGAAACGTGTTTTTCTTTTATCATCAACTTCTGTTATGTTGTTCCATGATTTGATGTTCTATTTTCGTTTAAATTGACGTCCTATTTTTTTTTGTGATATATTATCAAACATCTTGTAGGTGTCTTTCAAATGATCACGAGGGATGGGCTGTGAAGGTGGAGGAAGGTGACGACAAGAGTGAATCCCATGAGTAAGATGATGTCGTATTTTGGTTAGAATAGAAGAGCTTGTTATTGTCGTGGATGGGTTTGAGGACGAGGACGTAGAGTGTGACAATGAAGAGCATATGGAGGAGAGATTTGAAAAGGAAGAAGAAAGTCGATGATGAAGAGAGTATATGTTATAGGAATTATGTTTCCGTGTTATATCGGTTTGTTAATTTTTTTTATAGTTTTTTGGAAATTTTCCCAAAATAATTTTTGATATCCCAAAATATAAATCAAATTTCTCTCAATAAAATGTTATAGGTCAAATTGAAACAACGTACTGTAATACTGTACTCTTCATCTCATAAAATATAAAAGAAATTGATCAACAAGAGAATTTATGTGTTTGTTAAATTTATATAAATAATTTATTTGTCCTTTTTATTTATGAGAGAATAAAAAGGAAAAAATGAGGAAAAAAAAGTTGTTAGAATAATTAGTGTGATATTATAAAGTAAAAATAGATGTGTTTTGATAGTTTTGTAAAAAAAAATTAATTATACTCTTCAGTTTCATATTAAATACAGTATTTTTTTAATGATCATCCCAAAATATATGCAACATTTATTTTAGAGCAAGTCTGATGGTATAATGCATTTTGATATAGAAAAAGATTTATCGAAATCTAGCAATGTTGTTCCAATATAATTATGCTATATTATCCATACGTTGTAAATCAATGCATGGAAGAATGCCATACTAGTTGTTTTTATTGTGTTGGGATAATTACATCTAATTTTGTGGATAGGCAAAAAATGACTTTTATTATATTCATGACCCAATTTGGCACAATAAATAACAAAAAGGTAAATTTGTTTTGAAATTAGTTGTCCATTGGAGTGCATTATTATTGAGCAATTGTTATAATACAACTATAGCAAGTCATATGGCTATTGCATTAGACTTTCTCTTATTTTCATATTTGAAATAAAATTTTATTGAATTAAACACGTTATTCCATCACATCCTACTAACTTCTTTCACATTCTCCTACTTACTCACATTAACTCTCATCATAATATATTAATCAAAGTTAATTGTCGTATAAAATTCCGTGTCGGGTGAAACCGTTGCATATAATTCGAAATGGAGGAAGTACTTAATTTAATAACATTCTCAAGTAAAAAGAAACAAAACAATCGTCATATGTTACAATACACCAATTATCTTCTCTCATAATTGTTACAGTAAATTTCATTATCTCTCAAAAGAATATTTTTTCCCCGCAGCGAATTCCATAAAATTTAACATAAATATAAATCTACATGTCGATCGAGTCAATACATTTTTTATTTTATAGGATAGAAGAAGTATATTTTTTATACGATATCCAAATTAAGAAAATATTACATATTTTATGGGACAAAATAAATATAAGATACTGAACCTTCAAGTTGATTAGTATTGTACTTTCTATGCTCTCAATTTATTTGAATCATTTTAACATTAATATTCAATTTTTCTTTATTTGTTGAATTTTATTCTATTGTTTTCATTCCATAATATAAACCACTGTTTCATCATTAAATGTATATTGAATTTTTAGGAGATTTATTAAAGAAAGAATGTTTCTTGAATGTATGTGAGATTTATTGAATTATTGTATTAGAAAAGGGTGAATTTTATTGTTATTAAATAAAAAAGAATTATTTATTAATTATTATAATATGAAATATTTATTAATTGATAATATTTTATAAAAATATATATAAACAAATCATTTATGAATCAAGCCAAATACAATCAAATGTTAATAAACAAATTAGGGATGCTTTATTAATAAATAAGTTTAAATGTAAAACCTATCGATAATTTACATCACAAATAATTATTAATTTGATAGCACCCTCGTCCTAAAATATAGCGGACAGCTTGATATGTTATTTAAACTTACGTGTATATAGATTTTTTATAAGATTTGATAAAAAAAAAAATTTTAACGACAGTGAGATGCAAGTGGAATTTAAAAAAAAAAATGAGAAAGGAATAGGAAATAGCTAATAGGTATACTATAACGATGATTTATTTTGATATTTTTTATATAAAATAATTATCAAATATCTTAGGTTAATTATATATTAAGATGATTTAAATAAAAAATATAATATATAATATAACACGGTTAATATCTTTTTGAAAAAAGTTTTGTTTTTATCATGTTAATAGATAAATATTTAATTATATTTCAGGGAAAGGGGGAGTATCTCCTCTTCTCACTGATGTATCCAAAGTTTCTTTTTTGCTATTTTTCCAAAAAAAAGAAAAAGCAAAATAAGAAAGAAGAGAAAAAAAAAGAGTCGAGGGAGGAAGGAGGGGGCCAGACACGGAAAACAACCACCACCACACAAACCCACCAAAGCCACCACCACCAACACCAACACACATCACCACCACCACTTCACCCCCACCCCACCGCCAAAAATGCCCAAACTGCCCCCGCCGCCACTCTCCGCCGCTACTGCCGCCACCACCACAACCACCGCGACAAAGAACAAGCACAACAAGAGGCGAAAAAAGAAAGGCCGCCCATCACTCCTCGATCTCCAAAAACGCTCAATCAAACAGCAACAACATCAGCAACAAACTCCACCAAAATCTCCAAACCCTAACCCTAATCGACACCCTACCGTCTCTCGTCGATCCACTCGCCGGAACCCTAAAAGGGACTCGGATTCCGATGAAGGGGACGAGGAAGAGGAGGAGGATGAGGAGGAGGAGGAGGAGAAGCTCGATTCGGTGCTCGATTCGTCGAATTATAGTGCTGAGGATAAGAGGAGGAATAATCGGAAGAGGAAATTTGAAGGGATCAGTGAGGGATCTGGGAATGTTAAGGTGATCAAATTGGGTCAATTGGGTGGATTTTGGTAATGGAAAGTTTGTGTTTCGACTGGGAATTTATAGGTTTTCGGGGGCTGCGGATTATCAGGGGTGTTGCTTGGTGTTTTAATTGCAAATGGGTCGTTTTTATTTTTGGGTATTAAAAGCTTTTATTTTAATTTTTGGGGTTTTTTGGGGGTTGTTGAAAGTTATTTGGGTTTTGTGATTCAAATTGTGTGCTTTGTTCAAACGAGCGAGACTCCTTTGACTCGAGACTTTTTACTTGGTGATTATTCCCTCTTCTTTGGTCTTTTTTACATGGAAATATTGTGGCGATGAATTGAGTATAGCTGTATCTAGCTTTAAATAATTGTAATGTGATTCATGGTGTATTTTTATTGTTTATGGGTAGATATGGATTTGTAGTTTCTTCGTCACCAGGCGACTGTGAAAAGCATAAAGTTGAAATTTGTCCTTTGTTGTGATTTTTTTGTCCCTTTTTCAATGATTTGATTAAGATTGTGCCAATATATTGGATATGGATAAGGTTTTTGTTGCTATTTTTGTGACCCAGTTTTGGAATTTATTTTTGGCAGGCGGAGAACCATGACCCAGCTGGAAATGCCCGTGAAGGTAGATTCAAAGTTCCTCTCAGTTTGATTTAATGCTTCATTATATGGTTAATGTGTCTTTAGTTGTTGCAAAGTGAAACTAATCTGTTGTGTTTGTTTCTGCTGATGTGTGCAGGGGCTAAGTTTGAGGATGGACCCTTGACGCCTTTACCCGATAAGAAGTTATTGCTCTTCATCCTTGACAGATTACAAAAGTTCGTGCTGTTTCGGTTTTTGTTAAAGCTTGTGAACTTCATATACGGCTCCTTTCTATGTTGTGCTTGGTTCCGTTGTTCTGTTATCTCAGGTTGATGTTTTTTCGTCTGTCTATTGGTGTGTAGGAAGGATACTTACGGTGTTTTTGCTGATCCGGTGGACCCCGAGGAGGTATATGTTCTAAAAAGATTCACCTCACCTCTGGCTGACATTCCCCGTGTTTGCTTTAGATTGACTTTCATTGTTGGTTTGGGGTTGCAGCTATCGGACTACCATGAAGTGATTGACGAGCCTATGGATTTCAGTACCGTAAGGAGTAAACTCGATAGAGGGGCCTATGCTTACTTGGAACAGTTTGAGGTTTGTTCTTCTTCCACATCTTCCTGGATTCTTTTTTCTTCTGTTGTATGCTGCCTGCCCGTGGAAATTTTCAGATGTAGTAATCTGTGTAAGCAACCGGATGCAGCCCCATATGAATCAATTTGAGTTTGTTGGAAGTGCAAACTTCTTCAGCACAATGGCAGGGCCATACAAAGTTTAATTGTTAACGCTGCCTAAATTGCTAATATTCCTGTTATATAAACTAGGAGTAGGTGAACTGGAGGAGACCAAATTTGTGGAGAAGAGAAAAACCAATATTGGTTTAGCATACTTGAGTAGATGAGTGGTTTGTGTTTTCGTACGTTGAGGAACTTGAATTGAGGACCACCAGTTGGCTTGTGATGTTTTTGTTGATGTAGTAAAGCACCTTCTATGCAGCGTCTCCTATACCAGTTCTTTTTGTATATACATGCAGTTGCTTGAACATTGTATCCTATTTCATGATTATCAGTTATTTTTCTATGCTTGATTGCTCATCTGTGGATACTGGTGCTTGGTTGTTCGTGACTAGAGATTTGCTTCTTTAAGTATATCTTGCCAATTTACTCGTATGCCTTTATAAACTTGTTTATCGGCTGATAGATGAAGCCTTTGGTAAATAATTACTGTGATTTAATGCTTTCTTATGTTCTACTGGTCTTTCCTTCTTTCCCGTACTGTCAACTGTCAAGTACGTAGCTTTCCCCTCTGCTGCTTAGGTAGTTTGACTATGTGCTTTTGTGCTTTCCTCTATTCTGGTGGTCATGCAGATCGATGCTAATATACTCTTTACTGATGTTGCAGAAAGACATATTCCTTATCTGTTCCAATGCAATGCAATATAACGCTCCCGACACAGTTTATTTTCGACAGGTATTTCTTTGTCTGTTTTCCTTTTGATTGTGTTCTTGCGTAGACTCTATTTTTGTTGTGCTAAACTTTTGTTTTCTTCATCAGGCAAGATCCATTCAAGAGCTAGCGAAGAAGGATTTTGAGAATTTAAGGCAAGATAGTGATGATAATGAATCAGAAACAAAGGTTGTAAGACGTGGTAGACCACCATTATTCAAGAACTTGAAGAAATCACTGGGCAAACCTCCAGTAGAACGTGTTACGCCTGACCACTCTGGAGCAACACTTGCCTCCCGAGCAGATAGTTCTAACCGGCCTATTCTCGATACTAGAAAAGGGAGTCCATTGGAAAAGCTTACATCAGCTGATCCAGCCCCGCGCACTTCTGTTGGCTCACGTCAACCAGAGGCTTATCCGAATCGGTCAGCTGAAAGATTTGGAAGAAATGACGAAATCACAGGTTTGTGAAGGATGGTTGCTTTCTTTGCTCTAATTATTCATGTCTGTGTTCTTGTTGGTTACGTCCCATCTCCGTCTAGTCTTTGAGATATTTCTCTGGGTCATTCATGTAGGTTCACAGTTGAAGGGCAATTCAATGAAATATGGAAAGAAACAAATTGTAGTGGACGACAGTAGACGTAACACATACATGCAACCCTGTGCACCTCCAGGCGGACATGACTCAGCCGTTTTGAGCGTCTTCAACTCAGAGAGAAAGGTCTTGGTTCCAGTAAGTTGACACCTGAACTCTAATCCTTCGTTTTTTTAATATGCCTCTCTTGCTAGACTTACAGGTTGGTCAAGTCTGCATGCGAGTCCTTGTCAAACTCGATGAGTGTATGGAACTTGGAAGTCGCTTTTCATGAGTGTTTGTCTTCAGCTAAACTTATATGATTTCTTCTCAATAAGCGAATGGGGCAGCTTATACTAGTGAAACGTGTCCTAATAAGCTATAAACATTATGCTCCTTATTTCAGAAACCACTCAAGGATTTTTATTTTTATGTTTATGTGTGGTTCTCTTGTCTTACACAAGCTATTAATGTTCATAAGGTTGGGCTTCAAGCGGAATATGGCTATGCCAGGAGCCTGGCCCGTTTTGCGGCAAAGTTGGGGCCTGTCGCGTGGAAAGTGGCTTCAAAGAAAATCATGCGATGTTTGCCTAATGGTGTAAAGTTTGGTCCTGGATGGGTTGGAGAAAATGAAGCCACTGCACAGAGACGAAAGCTACCACCTTCATCCACCACGGCAAGTCAGACTTTAGCACCACGGCCGTTATCTGTTCATGGCAATTCACCCATTGCTCCTACAAGCAGTGCAGTAGACTCAGCTGCGAACATGCCGCAAAGAAAAGTGGATGAAAGTAGATTAGACGAGAAGCCTATGCCTTCTAGTCAACCATCTCTGGATGCTAATCCCAGCAAGCATGTCGCCTCGGTTTCCCCTTCAGCTGAAGCACCGGATGCTTCTGTCGGTCCGACATTAGCTGGTGCAGAAGCTGCTAGAGGGCCGAGTCCCGGTGCTAATTCGTTGAAAAGCAATGTAGGTCTGATCAGGCCTGGACCGCCATTTCAGGCACATCTTCGACCCACGATGAATGGTTTCTATGGCACCTTTGGGTTCAATAACCCATCTCAGATTGGAAAACTAGTTGGAGGCAGCCGGCCCGCTGTGTCATCCATTGAAGCTCAAACGGTGCCGAGCACGACTTCTAAGATGGAGAGTAGCCTTACCCGTCAACCGGCTGCTGTTAACGATGATAAATCTGCAATCAACAAGTTAACAGAAAACCAAAATCCTAGCTCAGTAAAATCCAGTGATGGTTTATCTGTATCGCAATTGCCTAAGGTCGAACCAGCACCTTCAGGTCGAGCTAAAAAGATGCAGCCTGATCTGGCACTACAACTTTGACGAATAATCGAGGTATTTGTTATTCACTTCACTAGGATTTTAACCAGAGCTGGGGTGACCTTTTTTGGCTCCAAAGGTTAGAGGTGTTCGACAGGTTTATACTGCGGTATGGAGCAGATTCAGTCCATTCGTCTAACTGTATCCTAGAGACATAGGAGGTCTTGTACAGATTAGTCTACCAAATTTATTTTACCCAGCCTACTTCTAACGATGAGGTCGTGTTTAGATATGTGCCCACTGTAATATTGCCTGCCCACGATGTAGCATGTATTCATTCACATAAAGTTCAGATCTGGTTATATATCTGAGCATTTGTGTAATCGATTGTACTGGAGAGCTGTCTCGGTTATACAAGGCGCCATTCAACTCTTATAGTGAGTTATGGTTTCCATCGTGTATTCGTCTTCAGCAAATAGAAGGGGGGACTTGACCACATGTATGTTGCGCTTATATTTCCATCGCTAACATATTAGTTTCTGATAGTCGAGAAGGAACAATGAACAAGACAATATAGAGTCGAATGGGCAAAGTACTGATACATTTCCATTTCAATTTCGCATTACACATGAATGGTGTCTTGGAACTACTACATTAGTAAAATCGTAACAACAACAATGGAGTTAATTTAGTATCGAGAGTCGTATGGGACTGAGTTGTGTGCCTGTCAAATGCTTAACTTGAGTTCCAGTTGAACACCAGGAAAGCAGCCAGGATTTTCCAACGGAGCTGGAAAGTTCAGGTTCAAGTCTAAACCCGAAGAACCATCTCTTGGCTTCACCAGCAAGGGTTCGTCGGTCCTCTCACAATGACATCTCATGTGCCAACCCAAAGCTTGCGCGCTAGTGAACGTCCTCGGACATACACCTCATCTGTGATTACCTATAACCACTATCATCTTATCTCGGTCAGCCCCGCCACAAGTGCCACTGTCTGCTGCTACTCTCTCGTTCCTGGAATCATCCGTCGCTCCCTCCTCTGCCACCATTGGCAAGCCATCGTTCCTTGTGAGGGCGAAGCACCCTTTGACATTCTTGTGAGTCGCCCTGTGCCCTCCCAATGCTTGGTGAGACCTGAATGTCTCCTTGCAACTCCGAACACTCGAACTGACAGCCTATGCTCGAAATCCCTGAGCCCTCAACAATCTCGTGCCCACTACTGCCAATTTCGCCATTAGTAATCATCAGCACTTCGCTCCCATACCGGGGTCGACGGAGCGAGAGGGAAATCGAGTGAGAATGGTTCCATTGTATGATATGTTTGATGAGTTCTTTGAAGGAAAGGAGTGGCTGTGTGAGCATGTTGCATGAATGTGACAAAAAGAGAATAAACTAATAAAAATGAACAATTCCTGATCTAAACTGGATTAACGAGAAATTCATCAGATGGTGATTCTCATACTAATCTGAATTTGGATTTACTGAATACACATAACCACATAACGGAAGGCCAAAAGTTTTTCCCTGATGAAAATAAATTTGGGAGCTTCTGCTAGAATCTTAAGCTGACGTCTTTCGTAGCTTTCGGGTTTCATGGGCTCTAACGCCAGCATGAATTCTCAGCTTGATCTTGTAACATAGGATCCATAAAATCTGACTAAAGGCTTCCCGATACACGAAGGTCGAATGGACTCCCTTCCCTGTCCAAGGATATTCAAGGAAGCAACTCCAATAACGACAAGCTCAAACAGCGAGCTTGCGACTTGGCACAAACCAAACCTTGGTCGCAGGGCGTGCAACCATAAACCACAGCCGGATCTGAAACCAGTATTTCCTCCGAGTCACGTTCCACACATGTTCAAAGGATCAACAACGATTAGTCCCAACCCATCAGCAGATTCAGGCACATCACACAACCATATCACGTACAAACAATGTTCTGAACCTGGGTTTCTCATGCATCAGCAACCACTCAACCATCACAAGGAGCAGAAACACAATCAAAGGCGTTTTTTCCTCCACGAAATAGGCGGGGAACATCACAGCAACCAAGCAAGGAGAGATCACGGCAAAGCGATGCTTGAAAGAAAACACGACATCCAACATATGTCGGAAAGAAAGCAAATACAACCAACAAGCATGAATTAATCGACGAACACCGAAAAGAAAACAGCAACCACTACAATCTTCAACAAATATATGTTAAAACCTTCAACAAACAAGGTATATTCATGGTCGCATAGCAATACAAATCCAGGGAAACACAAACCAAAGGTGTAATAGACTTCATCAAATATTAAGATCCATTCTGCGGATGGAAAAAGGGCATGTGTATATACATGGCCGTCTTAAACATGTTCTTTCCTGAAAGCAGAAGGCAATGGAGACAATAGCAGCAGAAACCAGACGCGTGAAGGTTGAAGCATTCAGCGCCTCATAGCCAATATCGACAAGTCACACAACTCTATAACCATTGTGTTGCTTATTCGCATAATCCGAGAGCTCTCGTTACTTTGAGCCATCTCTAAATTTCCAAGCTGACTAACCTTAAAGAAATTGCTCTGTTGGGTCCTCAGCAAGTCAAAGCATACAAAGAACCATCTAATATCACTGACCAAGATTACCCAAAAGTCGCTCCACTGCTGCATGTACGTTACCATGACTGGCCTGCAGAGCTCTGATGTTCTCTTGTGTATCAAAGAATCCCATTTCCTGAAGCTGCGATAGCTGGGTTGCATAAAGTTCTTCTGGAGGAACTGCAAAAAAATATGGAGGTTTTGTCAGACTCGAGAAATAAATGAAGTAACCGCATGAAATTACATGAAGCAGCAAAACTGATGATACACATACCATTGGAAGCTGGTGGCGCATTCAATCCACCGGCGCCTAATCCACCAAACATATTCATCAGCATCTCAAGCCCCATGTTGTTTGTATTTCCTGAAAAACAAAAAAAATAGAAGTTTACAGCCCGCTACATCATAGACCAAGAATACATCAAATGTAAAATAGAATATCTGATGCCAATAGAGGTTGCCACAAACTATGAGAATAAAAACTAAGCCAAATTTGAGATCTCTCCCCAAGGATCAATCATAGTTACCTGGTACACCGCCAGCTGGGGCAGAGTCCCTGCAAAATGATACAAATAAAATTAGAGGAAACTGTAAAATGATCTTTCTATTCTACACATAAGTAAAACAAGCATAAAACTGACTAATAAGCAAAGTGAAACATCGATAGTCCTCTGGTAGCTGAGTTCATGATAAAGGGACCTATTCTCAGTGAATCCAAGGGTCCAATCTATTCAAGCATGCGCATTCACTTGAAGGTGCGGTAGATCAAGTAGAACATGAGTTCTGCAAGCTAGTCAAGGTGACGAGGGCCATACTACTCGATGAACTAGGCTTGGGCTAGCCCACGAGGTGATTTAAGACGGCATGCCAGTTATGAAACTACAATTCCAGGAAACTCATGACTACGGGTGAAAACAGAAATTTCAAGCCAGCTATGTGATCCATATTATTCAATACAAGACATGCCAAATCATCAGCCTCAAACATCAATAACGGTAAGCTTTCACGGCAATGAAACATCATGCCAACTGCAAAATAGATCAAGGTGGGATACATAAGATCTACAGGAAAAAAATACATTGAACAGTAACTCATGCTACCTAGTTCCTCCAGCTATTCATTATCATATCACATGTAGCACACACTATTGCAACATATGTAGCAGAATAATTCTCCACTTACTGATTCCCTTGAGGGCGGTTCGGCTGAGATGATAGTGTTTGCTGTAAAGCCAACATTTGCTGTAAAAGAGAGAGAAAGAAAAGCTCAGATAGAAAGGCAAATGGTGATATCCTTGGCATAACGCCTCATATGACCAGGTTATAAGGCTGACGGGAAACAATGAGTCTATAAAAGACTGGTTTATATTAAGATAAAGCTAAAATAGAACAACTAAAAGAAAGCCAGAAATGATTGCTACCTGCATCATCTCAGGGGTAGCTAATTGACGAAGAAGCTCAGGATTCATCTCAGACATGGCACGCAGTTGTGGGTGCATGTTGAATAGCTGCGAAGGAAAACGAATCACAAGGAGTCCAAATGAACTCATGCACCATTATGTAAAAAGTTACATGTTCACTACCTGATTCATATATTGAGGATTTGAGAGCACACTCTGCATCATCTGTGAAACAGCTGGATTCTGCATTAACTGACTCAACATTGCTGGATCTGGAGCTCCGCCAAGCATGCGTTCTAAATCAGGAAGACCGCCAAGAGCACCTAAACCAGGTAAACTTGCAGGATTTGACCTGACTGCAGGGTTTGTCTGGGTGGCACCTGAGGATAGCATCATACACATCATCAGCATCAGATGAAAAAGCTCACAACACATCAAAGGAAGATATAGAATAAAGGCTGCAACATTAAGATGAGTGTAAGAGCAAAAGAAGGGGGCTTACCAGGAGTGTTAGTCCAAGGATTGGGAAGAGGGTTAGCATTTGGAGCAGCAGGCACAGCAGTGGAATCAGAACCAGTAGTGGAAGGGTTGTTAGCAGTGTTCCCTTGCTGCGAACGGCCCTGGTTCCCTAGAAGAGCGGCGAATGGGTTAGAACTCAAGTTATTTCCAGCTTCCCCAGCCATTGTTGTTGCGTTAAGAAATGGTTCCTGCACATTCTCATACATGCGCCTAAGCATATTGAATCCTTCAGGTGATGATTCTATATTACTCATAGCTCTATCAGTGTTTCGCATCATCTCGCGCATGAGTTCAGGATTCCTGGCAGTCTCGAGTGTTTGCCTGAGAATACTGGGATCATTAAGTATATGGCCAAGCTCAGGATTCCGGTCAATGATCTCACGCATTTGAGGATTGCTCATTATCAAGCTCCGCATTAGTTCGGGATTATTCATTAAGTTCTGAATAGCTGGTGTGTTCATTATTTCTCTCATCATATTGGGATTCTGAGTCAGCTGTTGCTGCATCTGGTCAAATTCTGGAAACCCAGCTCCAAATAAAGCAGACCGTCCATTTCCACCTAGCCCACCAAGACCTAGTCCTGGAAAAAGAGAACCCCCAAGTCCAGCACCTCCCAGCGCACCAGCAGCATTTGCAGCAGTATTGGGTGCAGTAGCAGAGGGTGGGGCATTCACAGCAGTAGCTGGAGCAGGTGTGGCAGGAGCAGCAGCGGAAGCAAATCCCTTGACCATGTGAACTGTATGATCGGCCTGCAAACCTATGAAAAGGAGATAAAATATCAAATACACAAGTAAATCGCAGATCATCTATCATTGATAAAAGAAAATCCAAGCATCAATTTCGCAGTAAGAGAAAACAAAAAAGATTTGTCATCAAATTTTATCCCGGTAATCATTGGGGCAAACCTAGCACAAAGGTTGCGAACATAAATCCAATCTGCCATTACTAGGAACAACATTGATTCAGTAACTGAGAGGGAAAAGAAGAAGAAGAAGAAGCATACACCAGCATGAAGCAAGGTTAATCCATAGTTATCGTGAATATGAGGCAACCAAACAAAAGGGGTATAACAAGCAGGGGCTCCATGAGAAGAAATCGATGTAATTGATCCCAATAAAGAGAAGAATAGCAAAGAAATTCATTATCCATCCCCATTACAACAAAGGAATATTCATTTTCATGGATATTCATTTTCATGGATAGTAATGAGAAGAAACCGATGTAATTGATCCCAATAAGAGAAGAATAGCAAAGAAAATTCATGATCCACCCCCATTACAACAAAGGAATATTCATTTTCACAGACAATCAAGCTATGGAACCGTCTCGAGCAGGACAAAAATCCCGTCTTCAATGAAATTGATAATCACACAGCACACACAACCGAAACACCACCAATCACACGTGAAAACAAATTCCAGATCCAATAAATCAAAACCCCAAATCAGCGATACCACACCTAAATCAAACCCTCGTAATTCAAACCCCCAAAATCAACATCAAATCCCCAAAATTAAACCCTCAACTCCTCGATCACACGCACCATAACTCTCGAGAGTCTGATCATCCTTCAAGATCCGGCCTTTATAGATCAGTTTCTGCTGATCAGCCGGCACCTCGCAGTTTTGCGCAATCAACACCTTCAAATCTCCGACCTTCGATCCAAACTTCGTTCGCACCGCGAACTTCGACGCGTTCGAGCATCGTATGTTGACCGTCACCTCCTCGCCGCCGTCGACCACCTCCTCCTCGACCGTCGTTGCCGTTGGATCGCTGGTTTCGCCGCCTTCTGCGCCCATCGTGTTCTCTCTCTAGCTGTTTTGTTTTCTCTCTCTAGGATCGAATTTGGGAATTTTGAGGCGAAACCCTAACCCTAATATATCGATTTATGTGTTTTTTCCTTTGAGGAATTTTAAGTTAATGAAATGAAATCAAAATCTAATTTTAAAAGGGAATAATCTGAAAAAAAAAATTAAAAGAAAAAATCAGAGTCGATATGATTTATTGTAAGTTGATCTGTGGCGAGATCTGGGAAAGCATATTCTGGTTTGAGGGTGAGCTCACAATGGGGGACTTTGTAACGTGACGAATCGGATCTTGGCACGTGTGTTGGAAGATTGGTGATGGGCTTTTCTATTGGGCTTTTTTTATTGACGAGTTTCGGCCCAATTGGGTTTCCTCTTTATGAGGTAGAAAAGCCCGTTTAGGGATTGAATAAAATTATCTGATTTGCTGATTTTTGGCTTTTGTTTACTCTCTCCTTCACACAATTCTTGTGACTAATAAAAAAAGGACTTTATTATTTTGATGAGATTTATTTTTGAAATTAACAATGTGAATCTAGCAATATTTCATCATTCTTATCAAAAAACAATATTTGATCATCATAAAAAATAGATAACCTATATGACTAATATTTTATCACAAATTTATATAAAATAATATTTAATCATCCCGTATCAAAGTTCATCCCAACCAAACTCTTAACCATTATTCTGCTAAAGGAGCTTTATTAAGAGAATTGGGGAAGGGAAGGATAATTTAAGATGGTGAATGTTGGCATGCCCTGTACGTTACCCAAAAGAAAGAAACAGCAGAGTAAAAATTAAATTCAATCTGATTAATCTAGTGCGATTGAACAACAAATATCATATTGTACAGCATACTAAAAAACGTTAACAGCTGCTGCTCTTTTCTGATACATCATATCCAAGAACTGAAGTTGACTGGTTCCACGCCTGCTCAATGTTGCTGCCGGGAGGCCATACCATACTGATGGAAATTTATCTCCTGGCTGGTGGTGCAACTCCCCTTCCTGGTGCACCACCTGTGCCTGGAAATAGATGAGAAGATCAATCAAGAACGAACCATCATAAAGCCATAAAGCTCACACATTGTGTAATCCTATATGAGGAATTGCGAATGCCAATTACAAAGCCAAGGGAGAGAAAAATCAACAGAAAGCATACTGAGAACTTACTTTAGCTCGCATTGCAACAGCTCGTCCACAACCTACTCCGAGGGATGTACTCTTACCCTACGGAAATAAGAAAAGGTAGCAGTGTCAGAAAATAAAATGCCTACATAACCTAAAAGTCGATTATCGGATTAGTACAAGCAGATGTCATAGGAAATGATGATGATCCAGAGAGCAACCAGTCCATGAGTACATGAATGAATGGTGCCGATGCTTTAAGAGGCAACAATAAGAACCTTAGGACATGAAAGTACATGGTATCATCTTTCCCCTTATTTTTGGATCAGTCATCAGATATCGGCATCCATATAAACCATCATCAATTGCATGATCCAAGGAAAAGAGATGCACCTTAATTTTAGCATCTAGGCATTTGAACATAGGAGCGTTCTTCAGCATATCTGGAATTATGATAAACCCGGTAAAGAAAAGGATCAGTTCCATTCACTTAGATTCACCAAGGTAGCACTTTCATATCATACCTTACTCTGCTGCCTCGGATGAAGACTTGCTCCAAGTCAGAGGTTTTTCCATCCTGTAAATGAGTTCAAAAGGATGTTGATTAACAGAATCAAAAGATGCTTTTGTAAGAAATGTCAACTATTTCGTAGATAAGAGAGACACTGAAGGGGGAGGGAGTTTTCGAAAGGTTCACTAGACATTCTCTACCTACATGATGTATCTGCTACAAAACTTGAAGAGAAGCATCAAGAAAAACTACGAGCAAGCTTTCTGAATAATATCCATGCTCGCACCTTGCTCCTATCTACACCTTCTAGAGTCCAGTCTACAATTGAATTCGATTAGACTATTAAACAGAAAAACATAACGAACTAATGTGATAAAAAGACCTCTTTTGCAAGTGATTGTTAAGCATGCACAAAGATTATGACATAATATACACACATAAGACAGGACATGTAGCAAGTCCCAATCGGGAGTCAGGACTGCAACATTATGAGCAGTTTGGCACAGAAAAAAGTGGCTTTATATATATTAGCTTCTTTTCCGAAAATCTCATGGAGTTCATTTCTCGAGGAGAAACATGCAGTCCAGAGAATGTAACATTACTAGTCCTCAAACCAATCAGCAACCTTACCCAAGAAAACACGAAGGGAACACATCGGCTTAAATGCACAATGGTGAGCACCCCATGCACAACAAAACAACCAAAACAATTGTGCCACCACAACAAAGATGCAGAAACTCGCATCCACAGGGAAATAGCTAAAGACGATCACTAGAAAAACTCTGACTCATGGCAATGCTTTTCCATGTAGCCATACAAGCTTCTGTTGGTCAATTTAGCCGGTATAAGAAATTAACTGATAGTGTTGTAAGATTGGTGTTTCAAAGATCTATTCAGGACAATCATGGACTCGAAATTGTAGTCTCGAGCATCCATTCATGACACTCTTCAAGTATTCATCTCATCCAATAAGACAGCCGCTGAACCGCTGAGAAATCATTCACGCAAAATAACATCCACTGGACAAATGCCACTACTCATAACGGAGGGGCACACTGCTGCCTCATTTTCATCTATTTTATATGAGTATTGGAACCTCACAACCAATCAAAAACCTAAATTTCAAGCTCGCACAATAACAAAGCCACAGCAATCAATCAAAACCAACAAAAACACGTAACAGAAATATATCGAGGACAAGCGCGATAGAGAGGAGTTGAATCAAACCTTGGAGGTGAATGTGATGGATTCGAGCTGGCAATTCCAGTTATCCTCGCACTCGACCATTGTGCCCCTGTAGAGCTCACCGGTCTTCAGCTCCACCGTCACCACGTGTCCCGTCGACTCGTACATCAGCTTCACCGGAATCCCCAAGCTCCAGCTCATCTTCGATCCTTGTTTCGCCTCTGAGTGTCGACGTCGCTGGGGTGGTGGAGCGCAAAACCCTAACGTTTAAACCTAATTTTGGAAACCTGAAGACCAGGAGAATATATGGAAGGTGCCAACCCAACGACATTTTAGTAGCCCTTTCTCACAAACTTTTTTTTTTGAAAAAGTAAATAAATAAATAAATATTTTTATTTTTGTTAATTTAAAAAAAATATTAAATCAATCTTATGTGTTATAATATATTTATTAATTTTTCTTATAACTGTTATAGTAAATCTCATTATCATTAAAAAATTTATTTTTTTATCAAAATCTATACAAATTCAACATTCGCATAAATTCTTATGTGGAGTCAAAATATTATGATTAATTTGGGACGGAGGGAGTATATGTTAAATCTAGGCATTATGTTTACTACATGTTAGTATAAAACTTGTAATGTTTTGATCCGAATAATTATCGATGTAAACTTTGATCAATATCATGAGACTATTAAATATTCTCTTCGTCTCTAAAAAGATTACAATCTTTTGATCGGATGCGTATGACGATATCGTGAAACACTAATGATAATAAACATTATATACTATGACCTGTGATAATAGAAAATATAAATTATATCGTTTAGTTGAGAAACGAAGTTTCTCAAATGACGTATGTAAAGAAAAACGTTGCAAAAATAATAGGACGAAGATAATATTATTTTATAAGTACTCACTTCATTTCAAAATATAGATAATGGTTTGACCCGACACACAGATTTATGTATGTTGAATTTGGTGAAGAATGAATATATTTTTTTGTGATATTGGGATTTATTGTAAAACAGTTGTGAAGAAAGATAGTGTGTACTATAACAAATGGTGATTATTTTGATTTTTTATGTGAAAATGTTACTAAACATGATATGCTGTATATATTTTAGGACGATCCAAATAAATAAGTATTACTTATATTACGGAACGGAGGAAGTATAATTTTATGCTGAAACATCAATTATAACATAAATTACTCCCTCCATCCCAAATTATTGCAACGTGTCCATAAAAATTTTTACATGCGTGTAACGACGATCAAACGTAATATTTTATAAATTTATCATGAAATATCAATTGTTATATAAATTACGTACTTTAACTTAATACATGTTGTGGTATTTTCAGATATGATTTAATATTAAAACGAGACTTATATTCATACATATAAAATAATATAAAATACGTGTATGTCGTAATATTATGGGACGGAGGGAATATGTAATTTCATATTGCATGTTGTATTTTTTATGAGGTAGAGAGGATATACTCCTTCCGTCTCATAATATATCGAACGGTTTGATCCGACTTTCATATTTATGTGTGTGTTGAATTTTTGTGTGATTTGATAAAAAAAAAAAGAGTAATTTTTAGTGATAGTAGGGTGGGTTGTACGTGGATATAAAATAACATATGATGGTTTATTTTGATTTTTTTATGTAAAAATATTATTAGTGTTGATTATTTTTTGGGACTATCGAATAAAAAAAATATGATCTATAATATGGAACATAAGGAATAAGTTAGATTAGATTATGAGGCAAACAAAAGTGAAATAAAAGCAATACATAACTCGCAATGTCGATAATCTAGTATCCAATTCAAACATCTGGTAATGTCAAGTAAAAAAATCAGTTTATCATATTTTTCAACTTACTTTTATTTCGAATTTTCAGTAAAAATAAGGTCCGTTGCCACTTTAGAATAGTGGAGGGTAATGCTAAAAGATTTCAAATCAAGCCGTATTTGATCATATAGTAAATGTAGCCGAGTAATCAGTTTCCTTTGTTAAATATACACGATCCATTCTAGTTGGCCATGTCAATCAGAGTCTGCTGTTCATCATCATCAATATCTAATTTCACATCTGCTCGCAGCTGGCCCTTTTTTTCTGCTATGAAAAACTGTGTATTCTAGGAAAGTATAACGAAAAGGGTTTCATGTGATGCGCTGAGTGATTTAAAGAGGAAAAAAGTTTTTGAGTTCAAGTTTGAAGCGAAAGATCATCAGAAAAGCAATAACTCAGAGCTACATTGAAACAGGAACTCTAAATAATGGTAACCCGAAGTGCACAGCGATCTTCTTTGACATCTCTATGGATGACTTTATAATCAATCTTACTAGTACAAGACGAGATACACGAGAACTCCGACATCTTAATCACGCCCGAGCTGACGTGCACATGTCCTTATAGATGAGAGTGACAAACACCAAAAAAAGCGAAGAAACTCAGCAAATAGCAGAGAAATAGAATAAGTGAAGCAAAATCCTTGCTTTGGAGTCATTCCTTTCTTCTACCATGCAATGATATACAAATGGTATATTCAGGGTCAGGGATGAAGAATGTAGTCAGGGGGATCCGATGAATTTGTCACTATTCGGAGCGTTGACCAACTGCTCGTAGCTCTCCTGTGTTCAACGCGAATTTCCGATGCTTTGACAAAACCGAAGGAATTTTAACTGCTTCCAACCTAGAAATGAGATCAATGTTGTCAGCCACTGATCCTGTCTGCTCCGTAGCAGTGTTTAGTATTGTTTGCAGCATCTGTAGGGGATCGCCATGGGCCACGACCAATATCGTGCATCTGCCGATTACACAGATCAGATTGAAGAAAACAAAACTAGTTCTTTCATGGTACTGAGCACATTAGTTGACTGTCAGTGGTTTACTTCTTTGCAGAAAGCTTGAAAAGACAACATACACACTGGATGAAAGAATTAAGAAAGCTTCAACAGACAGAGAATGCTGCATAGTACCCTTGAAACTCTGTCTCGATTGTTTGCATGGCCTTGATAAGCCTTGTCACGACATCAGCGGCACTTTCTCCACCTTCAGGTTTTTCAAATGGATCTTTCTCATCAAGAGCCCATATTTCATGATACTGAGAAGGAAGGAGGACAAACAACGGACTCGTTGAAGACATTAGAAATATATATTATTAACATGGACATTTGGATAGAGCTGTCACTGTTTATACAGCAAGGTCCGATTATACCAGAAATAAATAAGAAATTACTTTATCATGGGACTGGAGCTCGAATGAAGCGCCAAAATAACGCTCCCGAAGATCTTCGATCACCTATATAAGATGAAACGGTATATTAATAACAAATACTTTCACCACCATTCTCGACCAAGGCAAATAGATACTGCCTTCCAGATGAACTTATAAAACTAGCAAAAGTGTGGATGCAGCAAAAACGAGCCAACAGTTTTCCTATTTATACTGGATCCAACATGAATATCCTATGGGATCAGCGTGGATGGTGCAAAACAGGCAACAGTTTTACCTATCCTACTTAAGCAGCAGGGTCTCAAATATTCAAGATCAGTGATCATTGAGCTTGATTTATGCTTACCTTGCATTGATGACCTTCAAATGGGATATTCAAAACAGACGCAACTTCTCTAGCAGTGTGAACGGTTCGAGCAAAAGGAGAGCAGCAGATGCGTACGCTTTGCAGCAGTATGCCACCATCCTTAAGTTCCTACAATGTAATGCAACTTTCAAATTCTTATTCATGCAAAATGAAAAGGAAAAAAAAGTTGAACATATCCCAATAACAAAATTTCCACTGGCTTGTTATGATCAAGTGGCATTGAACATATCCCACCGTCTGTATTCTCATGGTATTATCGAGGAGGAGGATTGCTTGTTATGCTCAAGTGGCATCGAAGATATTGAGCATTTGTTCTTTGAAGATATTAAATTTACCAAGGCCATTGTTGCAGGAGTCATGGAATGGCTGAAGCTGAGATCTAGAGCAACCTGCTTTGAGCATTGGTGGAGATGGCTCCTCAAGATTAGCAAGGGAAAAAGGGGTAATGTCATGGTGAGGAAGAGGATCTTTGCAGCTGCGGTGTATGTCGTATGGAGTTGCAGGAAAAAAAGGTTATTCCAATCTGAAAGTACTTCGATCCAGCAAGCTATGGAGAATGTGTGGAGGATTGTGCAAGATTTTACTGGAGCTGTCATTGTAATTAGTAGGAATGAAGTAAGCGAAATGAATATGTGTAGCAGTGAGTATGTATTGGTTGGAATATGCCTATGCCCTACTCTTGTTTCTGGATTATCATTGATTTGCCGAGGGGTATGGCCTTGTTTCTCACACCAGACCACGATCCAAGTGAGCTTAGGGTATATACCCGTGGTCGATCTCTTGATTTTCCAGATTTGCTGTTTTATGGGCATATGGCGTGTATGATGGCTCGTCGTGTGGAGTTTTTTGTAATTATTCTCCACACATAGTTGAATGAAATATATATGCTTTCCTTTCAAAAAAGTTTCCATTGGCTACAAACACAAAATTTCCATCGTTCATGTGAATTAAGATCAGTCACAAACAAAACGAAATCACAAACTTAAATAGTAGGTTCCAAACAAAGTCTCTATCTTCTCCAACATCAAGATTCAATTCAATCCTCATCAGTTTATCTGAACCTTAGATCGACAAATGGATGAGGAAACTACCTTTTGGAACAATTCCCCGGCCAGACGGGCTTGAACGACACCTTCTGGAGCCAACTGGTACTGCTCAAGCACCCCATTTTCCTGATCGAAATAGATCAATCATCAGCCTAGTAAATTCTAACATACATTACAATTAAAATCTAATATTAAACTCTTCAATCATCAACCAAATCACATGCGTACGACAATCACAATCCACAACAAAACAAAATCATGAAACCAAATCACGTAACCAAATCGCCCTCATACGCCGATTGATCCCGATAAGGTTTCTTTCGTCGATTGATTAGGGCAACAATTGAGATCAGCGATGGGCATAGAATGGTACGAACCAGGGAGGAGACGATGAGGCCTTTCTCGTTTGGTATGCTTTTGCCGTGCCTCAGCACCCAATACCTGTTCCGCAACCACCGCGGCGGCGGCGAAGACGCCATTTTCTCCGGCGTCCCGAGGATGATCCTTTCGCTGTCGACGGTGTCTCTCCGCCACAAACTCTCCTGCTATTGTGATTGGAGTTCAAGATTTGTGGGATGAAACCAAGTTTTGAAATGGAAAAAAGATCTCCTTGAGATCGCACGGAATCATCAAGTGATGAATTTCAACGGCATTTGTCGTGGTTGTGGTAGTGATTATAAATATGGGTTTGTATAATGAAAAATAAATATTTGAGATTAAAATAAAATATTATTATTATTTTTTTTTAATAATTGATTTTTTTTATCAAATATATCTATATCATCACACATATTTTATTTTTCTTATAAATATTATTCTTATGTCATGACACATCATTCTTTTTTTTATTGTTTTGATATTTTAACGTGATAGATTTATCAAAAATGATAATAGTGTAATTAAATTGAAATGATTTTTCTTAAAAAAAACTAATTTCTCCATCCTAAAATAAATGAAATAAAATGACCCATACGATTATTAAGGAATTTGATTGAATTTGATATAAATAACATTTTTATCTCTTTGAGTGTGAGTATGAGAGTACTAGTGAAAAAAATGATAATATGATATAAATTAAATAATAAAGATATTTGATTAAATTTAACTTAAAATTTTTCTTTTATGTAATGTTTTATTTTTTTTAGATAAATAATTAAAAAAATTATTTCACTTATTTTCAAACGAAGGGAGTATAAGTTATTTTTTTTCTAATCCAATATTCTGAGCTAAATTTAATAATGTTAGAGTATTCAATATTTATTTTGACTATTAGTTATATATTTTGAAAAGTTTTTATTTTCATATACAACATCAAAACAATATTTGCAAGTCATGTGGAACGTGATTAATCTTTGATATGTCACAATACATATTAGAGAAACAACGTTTGATTTGAGCACCTTAATAATCAAGGTTATTCGGATATATATGTAAAAATATATTTTTTTTTTCGTTCCATAACTTTTATAATAAAACATATTTCGAAATACTCTATTGATATTTTTAAGGAATATTAAAAAATCTTAAAATTGATTAAAAATTAAAATTCATAATTTAATTTATCAATAATATTTCATTATATTTATAAAAATAATATTAAATTAAATTTTAAAATATATATCTTTATAAAACTTTTAACGTGGGAGGAGTAAAAAAAAATAAACGAGACGCAACGATTTACTAGTTCACTAGTAATCCGTCCATTATCAATGGTCTCGGGCAGACCCTCCCTCTTTTGTTGTCCCGCATCTGATCTCCCCCACCACCATTTTCCCGACACCGATCATCTCCTCCTCCTCCACCTCAAACAATGTCACGACAAACCCTTCCTCTCCTCAAACGCCTCATCTCCGCCCACTCCCCACCGCACCACCACCACTCTTCCTCTTTCTCCTCCCTCCGATCCCGAACCCTAGCCCCTGACACACGGATCCACGGGCCGGTGATGACAGAGAGGAACGAGGAGAGGCCGGAGAAGGAGACGGTGAATGCGAACGAGGCGTGGAATATCAACGGAGGGATTAGGATGAGTGCGATGCCGGTGTGGGGATCTGTGAGCTTGATGGACTTTTTTTTTTTAACCTTGTGCTTGCTGTCCCAATGGTATCTGATTAGGATATCTGTTTTCCAATATGACATTCGATTCTCTTTGTTATCATTAGATTGAATGGTTAATCCCGTTAGATGCAGGGTGTGGAGAGGGCACCCCGGTAAGTGAGGGTGATGTTCTTTGTTGTGGGGGGGGGGGGGGGGGGG